>HG713067.1:7509-17509 GCA_000499725.1 Eimeria brunetti | reverse complement strand
CAACTAACTAGCTACTTAGGTAAAAAACAAATTAATTAATTAATTCGTAATTAAATGAATAAATAAATAGATTAATTAATTATTTATTTATTTATTTATTTATTATTTTTCATTTTTTGAAGTGGTGCGGTAGAGTCGGAAGGGTTTGCTGCAAAACAGCAGCAGAGCCAGCAGCCTCATACAAAAACAGCAGCAGCAGCAGCTGCTGCTGCTGCTGCTGTTGCTGCTGCTGCTGTTGCTGCTGCTGCTGCAGCTGCGGTTACTGCAGCTGCTGTTGCTGCTGTAGTTGCTGCTGCTGCGGCAGCAGCAAATAAGTTCGGACGGTATTACTGCAGCTGATGTTGCTGCAGTTGCTGCTGCTGCAGCAGCAGCTGCTGCAGCAGCAGCAGCAAATAAAATCGGACGGAGCCCTTAGCGGGCTAGAGCGGAGGGTGATTTTTTGTTTTTTTTCAATGACGGAGGGAGAAATAAAATAAAATATAAAAGAAAAGGAAATAGAAATAAAACAGCAGCAAAGGCTGGTTGGTAAGACCCATTAAATGCATAAAATAAATAGGAATATAAAAGAGAAAATTAAAAGAAGGAAATACGGTGAAAACAAACGGAAGTATAGAATATATAATATATATATATATATTAGCTGTTATATATATATATATACATTATATATTATCTCATGAATAATATATATATATATGTATATATAATATATATATATTATATATTATCTCATGAATAATATATATAATATATTATATATTATATATATTATATTCGGTATTTATTTATTTATTTATTTATATATACAACTTGTATATTTTTTCGGAGGGTTTTTGATGCCTCAACACTTTGAATAATATTTAAATGTATATTTACAAATATAATAATTATTATACTTATATATATTATTATATTTATATGTATATAAATTCAAATTTATATTTATTTATATATAATAAAAACGGTGGATTATAAACGGTTTTAGATAATATTTTTCGTTTTTGTTTATTTTTTACTTTTTCCTTTTTGTTTTTTTCCTCATTTCTGAGTATTTTCTTTTATTTATTTATTTAAAATGCATATTTACGGAAGCAGGGAGAGAAACAGAAAAACATAAACTATCGGAATAAAGAGTAGATAATAAAACATATACAGATATATTTCCATATCTATATATGTATATATAGATATATAGATATATCGGAATATATGTGTATAAATATATATATATGTATATATAGATATATAGATATATCGAAATATATATGTATAAATATATATATGAATATATATATATATCTACATATAAATATATATATAAATATACATCGTATATATTTCTCTCCCTCTTAATGGATATGATTAATATTCAAATAAATGAAATAAAATAAAATAAAATAAAGAATAAAAGCAGCAAAGAAAACAGCAGCAGCAGCAATGCTGCAGCATCCGTATAGGGCAGCCCAACGATGAATAAACAAACCAGCAAAAAATAAATAAATAAATAAATAAATAAATAAATAAATAAATAAATAAATAAATAAATAAATAAATAAATAAATGGATAAATAAATAAATAAATAAATAAATAAATAAATAAATATACAGGAATAGTAGACAACAATCACAACAGCTGCCTTAGGCGTGAGAAGCAGCAGAAATAAACAAAGATAAACAGCTAATAGAAAATATAAATTATATATATTATATATTTATAATAATATATAAATTATATATATATTATATATTTATAATAATAATATAGGATATTTGTACATAGGAAATGTTATAATACAAATTTATATATAATGTAAATATATAATATATATATAATGAAGGTAAGGATTACTTAATGTTACATATTTGAACAGACACTGATACAGAAATACATAAACATAAACATAAATATAAATGTAAATATAAATATAAATGTAAATATAAATATAAATATAAATATAGATGTAAATATAAATATAAATATAGATATAAATATAAATATAAATATGTTTATATATGAATACATATTTACTTGAATATGTCTGCATGAGTGAATACACACGAGAAAATGGGAATAGAATATAAATATGTAAATAAAAATAAATAAAATAAATAAATAAATATAAATAAATAATTAAAATAAATATAAATATAAAGATAAGTAAGTAAATAGTAAAAAGGAACAAACAACAACGAACAAGCAATTAAATAAATAAATAATCCATTAAACATCAAATAAACAATTAAACAATTAAATGCAATTAACAATACAATAAACAATAAACAATAAATAAATAAATAAATAAATAAATAAATAAATAAATAAGTAAATAAATTAACTAATAAGGCCGGGTCATAGTGAAGGGTTATGTATGAAGCAAAGAACATCAATAAGACAATAATAGATAAATAAATAAACAGGAATAAACAAAATAGGCAGTAAATAGATAAATAAATAATAAATAAATAAATAAACACAAAATAAACACAAAATAAATAATAAAAGGAATAAATAAATAAACTACTCAGACAGGCCCTATAGGCCTGAAGATAATGCAGAAAAATAAATTTTTTTGGCGAATAACCCCTAAAGACCCACCCATACAAAAGCAAAGAAATAAACAAAAAGGCATTAAATAAATACATAAATAGATAGATAAATAGATGGATAAATACATAATAATGGTAATACTATAATAATACAATGCTAATAAGGCAAATCCATTGTTAAAGGCCTTATTGGGCCCGATACAGAAACGCCTGGCGTAAATTCTTCCGAAAAACACCGCCCCCACTTATTGAATTGAATTTTCTCAATGGTTTGGTCCATTGGTCCATTGCAACTTGGGCTTTGTGCCAGCAGATTTTCTGCCCTTTTGCTGCTGCCATTTCCCCCCCCATTGGAGTTAATTAAATTGCCATTTATGCTGCCATTACAAGTGTTATTTGAAACAAAAGTACATTGGATACTGGGCCACCAGCCCCCTGTAGTGTCTATGCAGATACGGGGGCCCCACTGGGGGGCCCCCTGGGCGTGAAAGAAAATTGTGGGCTGGTTAGCAGCGCTGTAGTAATATAACTCCGTATCCTGCTGCTCCTGCTGCTGCTGCTGCTGCTGCTGCTGCTGCTGCTGCTGGTGCTGGTGCTGCTGCTGCTGGTGGTGCTGGTGCTGCTGCTGGTGCTGGAGCTGGTTGCGGTGCTGGTGCTGGTTGCGGTGGCGCTGCTGCAGCAGCAGCTGCTGCTGCTGCTGCTGCTGCTGCTGCGCTGCTGCTGCTGCTGCTTCGAAGCTATCTTCTACCTCCATGCTGCTGCTGCAGTAAATATGAACAGCTGGTTGGGAACTTTTTCGGATTTGTACATAAGGCTGAAAGTCTGGTGACTGAACAACGAAGACACAGGGGTATTCAGCGTAGCTTATTTTCACAGAAGCAGCTGGGCCACTGCCTGCTGCTGCTGCTGCTGCTGCTGCTGCTGCTGCTGCGGCTGCTGCTGCTGAGGCTGGTGCTGCTGCTGCTAGAGGGGAGGCAGCAGGAACGAGAGAAAAAGGGCTCAGGTCTGGCTGCTGAGAAGCAAGTGCGTGCGGATGGGCAGCGGCTGCTGCAGGCCCCTGCGGGAGGTTGCTGCTGCTGCTGCTGCTGCTGCTGTTTCTGTTGCTGCTGTTGTTGTCGGTGCTGCTGCTGCTGCTGCTGTTGCTGTTTAGCTGGCTGGGGGGGACGAAAGAAGGAGAAGAGAAAGGGTACGGAGGGTTTGAGGCGGCTAGACCCGTGCTGGTGCTGCACTCCCGCTTCAAGCAACTGCTGCTGCTGCTGCTGCTGCTGCTGCTGCTGCTGTTGCTGTTGCTGCTGTCTTCCCTCGCATGCGAATTAGAACCCGGCTTTGATGATTCTGGCAGCAGCTTAAGCAGCTGCGCTATGATGGAGACAACCAGCTGCGGGGGAGTGCTGGGGGTCCAGTCATCCTTTGCTGCAGCAGCAGCAGCAGAATCCGTTGCTGCGCGTACGCCCAGCCAGTCGTTCTTCTGCTGCTGCAGCGCATGCAAAGACTCTGCAGGCATGCTTTGGGTCTGGAGATCTGGAAATAAACCGACAGAAGGGGCTGAGGAGGGCAGTCGGTCGCTGGGGGTGGCGGAGCTGGACGGAGAAGGGTGGAGGCGCGGTTGGGGTGTACAGGCAGCTGCAGCAGGCGGCACCGCCCACGGCTCTGCAGCGGAAGTCATTTTCAAAGAAATGTAAAGGAAAAGAGGGAATTGAGCGGTGAAAGGAGAGAAAAAGGGCAAAAAACAAGAAAGTTGCAAAATCCGGTTTCAGCTCCTCCCTCACCGATGACGGTGGGGAGAAAGCAGCAAAAAGAGGCAAGCTGGCCTCTTCCAACGGTTGTGAGAAAAGAAATGACGAATTAAATCAATTTCAAATGCCAATATTCTCAAATTATCAAAAAGGAAACATATTTGATGCAGCAGAGAGGAATCTGAAGCTCAGCTCCACTCAACCGCAACGGTTGCCGTGGGTGCCCAGCCTCTGCGCCTGCCACGGCGTGTGGTAGCGAGGGGTTCAGCAGAAAAAAATAGCTTTTTGAGAATAAAAAAGAGAGAAATCATAAAATAAACGGCAAAAACGGGATTTAATGGTCAAATTCCCTCCCTTTTCAAGAAAATTCATCATGGGAAGCTGCAAAAAACTTGTGTGCGCCTCGAGTGCTGTTCTGGGGTGTACGGACAGCTCCGTTCAACTTTCTGCTGAACCGCTCCCAACTGCTAGCCCCTGGGTTTCTTTCTCCTTTGAAAACTTTGAAATCTGTTTAATTTAGTTTATTTTATTCTTTCTAATTGAATTTTGAACTCTTTTTCTCAAAATTTCATGAATAAGCCGTTGTGGTAGCTGCCTGTACACCCGAGGCGATGACGATAATCATGGCATGATGGTGATGAGGTTGAACCAGTTCAAGCATTTCTTTATTTGTTGATTTGTTTGTTTGTTTAATTCTTTGTTTATTTTTTTGTTTATTTCTACTTCAGATCCTGCTGAGAGAAACAAAAAAAGGGCATATTTATATCCATATTGCATTTAGCTGCATTCCTACGCTAACTAGCATCATAGTTTCTGAAGTTTCATTCAGCTCCAACCCATTAAAATGCACCATTATCATTTTAATTGTATTTATTTTATATTTACTTCATATTTTTTGTATTTTTACCCTTTATTTTATGTCTCAGAACAATACCAATGCGAGAAACACCGAGTGGCCGTTGCATTCTGAACTAAAAGCAGCAAGTACAATAAATGAGCAGTAAATACAAAAATAAATACCTAAATAAACAGAAATACCGTTAAAAATTAAAAAAGTAACAACAAACAAATAAATAAATACAAAGAGAAGAATTATAACAAATGAACTCAGGAAATAAATTATTTAATTAATTTCCTTCGTTCTCTTTCCTTGCTTTTCAGCTTTTGTTTGATAAGAACAAAGGCTAAAGAGGTTGGTTTTTAATGCATATTCATTTTTTTCCTGTTTTTGTTTTAGATAAAAATAAAAAGAGAATAAATATTTGGCTCCCGCATCCTCATCGCCTTTCTACTTTTGCTGCAGCTGCTGCAGCTGCTGCAGCTGCTGCTGCTGCTGCTGCTGGGTTTTCAACTCTTTCCTTTTTTATCCCGTTATTAAGTTTATGTTTTTAATAATAATAAAACCCCGTATAAATGTATTCTTATTGTTAGCAGCAGCAAAAAGAAAACATTTCGTTTAAAATCAAATAGCAAACAAAGGACAATACATCTAAAAGAATTAGTGCCCAAAAAATACAAATAATATTTATATTTCTTTATGCTTCAAGGTTTTGGGAACTAAACTCAGGAAAAGAAATAAAACTAATTCGGGTGTATATGCAGCTCGTGTCAAGGAAACACAGCAGCAGCAGCAGCAGCAACAGAACCAAGCAGCAGCAACAACAGCAGCAGCAGCAGCAACAGAACCAAGCAACAGCAACAACAAGAACAGCAGCAGCAGCAGCAGCAGCAAAACAAATGCCAAAAACGAATTAAGTTGAATATAGTTTTTGTTTTTTTCATTATTCATCTGTCTGTTTGTTTGCATGCGTTTTTAAAGTGCAAATTTATTGGTCTTTATTTGTTTTTTTCTGCTTTTTCTGTTTTGTTATTTTATTTGTTTTTACATTTTTAATTTTCTTCTTCTTTTTCTGTAGCCCCTTGCTCTTAGTTAGCTGCTGCACCAAAGCCCGTCTAAGGACAGCCATTAATTCAGCTGTACTGCCACCCCACCACTGCTGCTGCTGCTGCTGCTGCTGCAGCAGCCGCTGCTGCTGCAGCTTCTGCACTATCGGAGGCAGGGGTGCTGCTGCTGCTGCTGCATCTTCTGGGCCTAACTCCTTTGCTGCTCGCAATATGCCTTTGGGGGGGGCAGCATCTGCTGCTGCTGCTGCTGCTGGTGCTGCTGCTGCTGCTGCTGCTGCTGCTGCTTGCTGCTGCTCTGCTGCAGCAGCACGAGCAGCAGCAGCAGCAGAAGCGGGACCCACAGCTAGCGACGGCGCGTGGCGAGAGAAGGCTAAAAGAAAAAACAAAAATAAAAATAATTAAAAAGAAATAAAAGAAATAAAAGAAGTAAAAGGAAAAAAGAAAATAAGAAAAGAAATAGCAAAAGAAATAAAAGGATTCAAGAAAAAAGTAAAATGAGGAAAAAGGAGCAAAAAGAAATAGCAGAAAAAATAAACAAAAACCAAAAAAGATAAAAAAAAAGAAAGTTGGAAATGAAATCCAAAAAACATAAAAAGACAAACTAAGAAAAGGGAATAAACGGCATTTAAAATAAATAATAAATAATAAATAATAAACAATACATAATAAATAATAAATAAAAAATAAAATAAAAAATAAAATAAAAACAAAAAAGAAATAAAGAAAAGCCTCGGGCCCAGTTAACTTGTCACGGCAGCAGCAGAAGAAATTCAAAAAAAATAAAAATAAATAGGAAATAAAAGCAGCACTATTATTGAAAATAATTATATTATTATTATTATTACTACTATTAATGGTATTATCCATTATAACTAATTAAAATAATAATAATTCTATTTTTCTTACCTACAACTTTATTCTTTTTCAAGTTAAACAGCACCCGCTTGCTACTGTTTTGGCTTTCGGATATTCGGCTGCTGCGGCGGCGCTGCTGCTGCGGTGTATGTGCAGCAGCAGCAGCAGCAGCAGGAGCAGCAGCAGCAGGAGCGGGAGCAGCGGGAGCAGCGGCAGCAGGAGCGGGAGCAGCAGCAGCAGGAGCGGGAGCAGCGGCAGCAGCGGCAGCAGGGGCGGGAGCAGCAGCAGCAGGGGCGGGAGAAGCAGGGCTCGCTGCACTTGCTGCTGTTGCCCCTGCTGCTGCTGCTGCTGCTGCTGGTGCTGCTGTCTCCTTTTCTGCTTTCTTTGGGGGTTTTCCTCCTGCTGCAGTAGGAGACACTGCGGTGGCTGCAGCAGCAGCACTAGCTGTCTCCTTTTCACCCTGAGAACAACTGTTGCTGCTGCTGCTGCTGCTGCTGTTGCTGCTGTTGCTGCTGTTGCTGCTGCTGCTGCTGTTCTCCCTGTCTCCGCTGCTGCGTATGGGCAGGCGCAAGCCGTTAGGCTTTAGAGACGAATGCTTAATACCACTGTCTCCTTCTTCAGCAGCAGCAGCAGCAGCACCTGCTGCTGCTGCTGCTTTCTTTGGTTTCTCTTTTGCTGCTCTTCGGCCCTCTGTTGTCTTATCTGCAGCAGCAGCAGCAGCAGCAGCTGCTGCTGCTGCTGCTGCTGCTTCCTTTTCTTGACTCTGTCCTAGCTGCATCACACGCTGCTTTTTCTTGTTTCTCTTCGGTCCCATAGCAGCAACAGCAGCAGCAGTTCCTGCTGCTGCTGCTGCTGCTGCTGCTGCTGCTGCTGCTGCTGGAGGGTCGGAAGCAGCAGCAGCAGCAGAGCAGCAGGGGCTGTCTTGAAGTGGCTGCAGCAGCTGATTATCGTTTTCATCGAAATATCTTTTTTTGTGTTTTCCGTAAAATAAAAGGGGATTAAAAGGTCTTTCTTTTTGGTATTTCTTTCTTTCTTCATTAAACTCTTCTATTACCCGCTGCACCAATAAAGCAGCAAAACCTTCAACTGTGAAACGCCCTACAGATGATTCTCCTGCTGCTGCTGCTCCTGCTGCTGCTGCAGTATCTGCAGCAAGACTGTTGTCGTTGTCTTCGGCTTCAACTGCATGCAGCAGCAGACACCCCAACAAAACCCTAAACCCTAAACCCTAAACCCTAAACCCTAAACCCTAAACCCTAAACATTTAGTAAGATAGATTGTATGAAACAAATAAACTGCATTTGCTATTCTGTTATAGCATAAAGGAAAGAAGCACGAAAGGCAAAAGAAAGAAACAAAAAGTAGAAAATAAATTAAATAAAAATAATAAACTTACAGCTCTTGAAGTATTCATGAACAGCAAACAAATATTTTCTGTTTTCACCTCGCACTCGCCTGTACATACACCCCAACATTCAAAGAAAATAAATAATTCAACAAAATAAAATAAAATAAAATAAACAAGAAGAAAGCAACAAAACGGAGACAGAGATATTGTCGTTGCTCCCTTGCATCAGATGCAGCAGCAGCAGGAGCTGCAGCAGCAGCACGAACAGCAGCAGCAGCAGCACCAGCAGTATGAACAGCAGCAGCAGCAGAGGCAGAGGCAGCAGCAGCAGCAGCAGCAGCAGCAGAAAAAGAATACTAACTTATCAGTAGCTAGCGCAAAGATGGCTGCAGAAACAAATCTAAAGTTTACATCTTCTGGCTCCAACTTCATCAGAGTCTGTACAGAATAAAATAAAATAAAATAAAATAAATAAAATAAAATAAACAAAATAAAATAAAATAAAATAAAAGAAGTAAAATGAATGTTAAGAAGTGTTCAGGCAAAATAAGGCAAATGCAACGAGAAGGTAATGGGAGAGAGAAAAAAAAAAATTAAATTAAAAAGAAATAAAGCAAAAAAAAACAGAAAACAAAAAAGAACAGAAAAAGAAGAAAAGAAAAGGAATAATTGAGATGGGGAAAATGAGAAGAAGGACAGGAAAAGAAAAAAGAGTTAAATAAAAGCAAAGAAAAAAGGAGAATGAAGAGAGAAGAGAAATAAAGAGGAAGAAAAGAAAGAAAAAACAAAAAGAAATGAAGATAATAAAGCAAAATAAGACAGACAAAACTCGAAAATAATAATAAACTGACAGAAAAAACAAAAAAGGAAAAAAAAAAAAAAAGAAAAAAGAAAGAGGCCATTCCTCATCTATTTTGAGTATTTGATTTTAAACAATTCAATTTAAATAATTCAATAAAAAATTCAATAAAAATAAGTGCATTTAAATACCTAAATTTAAAAAATTAAAATAAAATAAAATAAAATAATTGAGTTAAATCCTTACAGAATTGGCTATTCTTTGAACTAGGATTTTATCTCTAGAGAAACAGCAGCAGCGAAGAAAAGGAGAAAAAAGCCAAGAAAAAGCAATTAATTTCTCCTGCATTAAACCGCAGTGTATATACACCTCAAATATACATTTATTTATCTATTTATATCTCTCGTTTAACTACATTTCCATAGATGCATGCAGTCTGAGGGTCTAGGGTTTAGGGTTTAGGGTTTAGGGTTTGGGTCAGCGTTCGGGTGTACAGACACCTCCCCTCACCTCTTGCTTCTGCATGCACATTTCTTCTGTCTCTGCTGCTGCTGCTGCTGCAGCAGCAGCAGCACCATCAGCAGCAGCAGCAGGAGCAGCAGGCTGCTGCTGCATCAAAATCCTGAATTCTTCTGCAAATATATCTGCTAAGTGCAAGGATATTCCTCTTGCGTTTTCGTCTAAAAATACATCTCCACTCAAAAACTCAACAGAAGCCCTTGTAAACTGAACAAAAACAGAAACAATAACAATAACATATACGGTTTAGGGGCTAGGGTTTACGATTGAGAAATGCTGAAATAGCTGGGA
>HG713062.1:0-11160 GCA_000499725.1 Eimeria brunetti | reverse complement strand
TTGAGGAGACAGGAGACAGGAGACAGAGGAGACAGCAGCTGGCCATAAGGAGACAGGAGACAGGAGACAGGAGACAGAGACAGCAACTGGCCTTGTGGGGACAGCAAGAGGCCAGTAGGAGACAGAGACAAAAATGAGGAGACAGAGACAGCAGCTGATTATTAGGAGACAGAAACAACAAAAAACTAATAAAAGAAACAGCAGATGGCATTAGAAAAGAAAAAAAGGGGGAGACAGTAAGAGCAGCAAGAGAGGCAGCAGGGACGATATGTTAAAAAGGAGACAGTAGAAAGGAGACAGGTAAAACGGGGACAGAGACACTGTTGAGATGCCATTGAGGAGACAGTAGAAAGGAGACGGTGGAGACAGTGGAAAGGAGACAGGCGGTGGAGCCACCCCAGATACGCTACTGAGGAGACAGTAGAAAGGAGACAGTTAGGAGTAGGAAGGAGACAGTTGGAGCCATTCCAGATACGTTACTGAGGAGACCGTAGAAAGGAGACAATGGTGGAGACAGGGGAAAGGAGACAGTTAGAAGAGAGCAAGGGCCATTTCGAAGAAAGCAAGGGATTCTTCGTTTCTGCCCATTCCCGTGAGCTCTACATATTTTTGCATTAGTTTTTGGGCTTCAACTTGTCTCTGAATGGCTCTATCACCTAATTTTCTTAACCTCCCCATAACTGCAGCAATATCCCACATAGCCCCCCAACTGTGAATGTCTTCAGGAGACAGTCTCCTTTGAAATGTCTCCTCAGCCTCCTTGTAGGCCTTTTTGAACAGAGACAGAGGGAAGGTGGTGCCAGGAGGGTACTGCAGCAGGGGGACCTCGGGTAGGGGGTCTGCTGCTGCTGCTGCTGCTGCTGCTGCTGCTGCGGGTGTCGCTGCTCCTGCTCCTGCTCCTGCTGCTGCTGCTGCTGCTGCTGCTGCTTCTGCTTCTGCCTTGAAGGGACTGTCTCCAGCCAGCAGAGTCCCTTGGACCTGGGCGAAGAAATCCCGAAATAAACAAAAGACATCGCTGTCTGCTCGGGCCCCATGTGTCTCCTCGATGACTTGGTTTTTGAGGCGAATAGCGAGGGAAAAAGGGATTTTATCTGTCTCCTCGTGGGTGTCTGCAGCAGCAACGGAGACAGTGTCTCCAACCCCGGCATTCGCCAACCACCCCGTAAAGGCGGGAAAGGAGACAACTGCTGGGGCCTTATTCAATTCTGCAGCAACAAGAAGGGGCCCAGAAAGGTTCAATACGGGGACAGGGTAAGAAGGGTCTTTTGTCCAGCGCTGAAAACTAGCTTCTAGCTGCTGCAGCCGTAGCTGCGCTGCTTTAAAGATAGTATTCAGCAGCAGGCATTGTACTGCATAAGCCCTTCTCTCTTGGAAGGGGGCTGCTGCTGCGGGGACGGGGAGGCGGCTGAAAAGGGTCACCTTTTCTCGGATTTCCCCTAGAGGGTCTGGAGACACCACAATTCCCCTTTTTCTCGGAAAATACCAACACCGAAATGCCGTCTTTGTCTCCTCCGAAGATGAATACCATTCGTCTTCAAGTTCAATTAGGTTCTGCTGCACAGACTGGCTGAGTTCAGAAAGGTCTCGAGCCGAAACTTCGACGCGCTGCGGTGCTGCAGCGGCTGCTGCAGCTCGAGAACGCGCCGAAGCTGCTGCTGCTCCTGCTGCTGCTGCTGCTGCTGCCGCTGCTGCGCCAGCCAGCAGCAGCGCGCCAAGCAAGGTCCCACCGAGGGCGGGACGACGGCTGGACGGGGGCTTGGCGACATCCCCTCTTTCTCCCGCGTTGACTGGATCCTGCTGCTTTTCAAACGCTGCTGCTGCTGCTGCTGCTGCTGCTGCTGCATCCGCACCTTCATGTATGATCGTCGTAGCCATACGGGGCTGAAGGCCCGTTTCTGTCTCCTCCACCGAAAGCCCATAGGTCTGTGTTTCCTCCATCTTTCCCTTGGTTCTTTAAACCTTCAAAGTCCCAGTGCTTAAAGTTGAATTGTTATCACAACCCCTCTTCTTCAAGGTAAAGAGCAGAGTAAGAATATTCATAAAAAGAGCGGCTGCTATGAGAGCCGACTCTGTGGTATCTGCTTCCTAAAAAGAACAACAAAATAAAAAAGGAAACAGACGAGAAAATAACTGGCAAAGCCCTCAGGCAGAAAATGCAAGAAAATACCAGAGTCTCGTTCTTCGACAAGGTCGAGGCCCCGCAGCAATGGGGGTGGAGGGGAAGGAGAAAAACTTGAAAAAGAAATCCCCTTTTTAATTCTCGTTATCAGCGCATGCAGGAGAAAAACATATTCTCCAAAGAACCTGCCTGCTGCTGCTGCAGCACCTCAGCAGCAGCAGCAGCACAGCAGCAGCAACATTCCTACAGGACCGTGCCTGTATTACTCGACTTTGACTTTCTGTAGGCTTTGCCCTTGCCGTTCTGCGACAAGGAGGTCTACCAACAAAGTAGAATTCAGAAGAACAGAGATATTATTTATTATTTCTTTTGTGTTTATTCTATAAATATGCATTTCATTAGCACAGACCACTACGGCAGGTGTAATCGAAGCACAATACTGTCTGCCTCAGCATCTCTAGCAGGTGTGCTTCGGCAGCACCTGTTGCTGCATGCGATGCACCATATGCTTAAATTTAAATACATATATATATTCTCTAGAGGGTTCTCATTTAATCCTCCTGCCTTGCAGACTGCTGCAGCGCCCCAAAAGGGAGGGTTTTTGTTTGTTGTAGCACGATTGGCAACTGCATGCGGTGTGGGAAGGTCTCGCATACGTTTGCACTTGCACTAGAGTGACTATGGACTGCGAGGGACGTACTGACCAGTGGTCTTCGGTATAGTAACATCCAACAATAGCCCAGCCCTGTCTGCGCAGCTAAGCGGGACTCGCAGCTATTTGATGTTAGTCTGCCTTGCAGCAGTTGCAGCAGCACGGTGCGTTGCAAGCCACCTCAGCCCTCCCCACCCCACACCGGCCCCAGGCCATTATGAAGGTGTGCCTAGTGGTTCTGGGGTAGATGGGAGGGGTTGCTTTCGGCCTTTGTTTGGAGCTTTTGGGAGCACTCCTCTTAAAGTGTTTGTATCGCAGCTGACGACGGGATTTGGATGAGAGAAAGGACCTACCTTTACAACTGCTACTGGCACTATTTTTATTAGAACGGTGAGCGCAGCGACGGCGGCTAGATATAAGGAAGAGTTCAACGTTTCCCGACAGGATCAAAACACTCCAAACCCGCAAACATGGCCTACGGTGTAGGTTTTTTTCGCAAGCTCGCGAGGCACCAGGCTATGGCAGAACTGAAAAACTCAAACAGTGGCAACTGTCTGTAGAATACTACATCAAGTAGGATCAGTCTTTGGTGAATAGAAGTCCAATGGTTGATGCAAAGAAGCTATATCAGTGGCTCACGGCAGGGCTCACCCCCCCAAGAGGCAAGCGGGAGAGAAGTACGGAGTGACCAGGTTTACCCCACCTATTATGGAGTAGCCTTGTACTGAATTTTCACTAGAAACATGGCAGCTCTGCCAACCTGGCAGTTTTGCAGTGCACATTGAGTCAGTGAGATCGCTGTTTATACGTCCAGATGGATGAGTACGGGAAAATGATTATTGGGTACTTGGTCAATAAGCGCCAAAACAGCTGTACACGAAACACGTGGAACTTTACTTGGATTGTTCATGAGGTTGTCTTGGCACCTAGTTGCAAAAAGATGGGTTGCAACGCACTCAGAGGAAGATACTGTTCGGTGCACTTGATGGTGTGGCTGGGGTCCAGTTCTTAAATTTCTAGGGCCCCAAACCCTCCCTAGCTGCCATGCAAAGGAAATTTTTTCACAGCCTTCGCATAAAAGAGAAAAAACGCACTTTCTCGTCCCTAGCTGAGAAAAATGAATCCACGTCTGGGCATGAGCCAGAATCGTAGTCTATGGATGTTGGGGGTGTGAATGGCAGATCTACCGAGAAATGGGTTAAAAGCGCCATCCGAGTGGTTTTACGACGACCTATCACGGGTAAAAGTCACTTAGGGGCATCAGCGAGCATCGAAAAACTGTATTTTTTCCACGTGAATTTGTTAAGGGGGATGACGCCGACGAGCATGCTCCCCCTTCCATCCCTTTCCTTCGCGAACACCGGATTGTTTCTAAGCGCGCTAGTTGATGGTTGTACCTTGCCGTTTTGTAGCAGTTTGCCTGCTTGCCGTTCGACATCCTCTTCATGATGTGGGGGTACTCGATACATTGGAACAAAGCTTGGGGCTGCTCCGGGAATGAGCTCGATGCGATGCCCTGGGTGTGCAACGGGTGGCTGACTCGCTGCTACATCTTTATTCCTTAGCGTACTCATGAAGTCTTCCTTCGGTTGTGGCCGCTTCTGCTGCTTCTGGGTGTTAGGGCGGAATTGCCCAAAATAGCGGTCTCAGTTAGGTCGTCCCTACGGAGTGCGTACATCTCCCCGTCATCTCTTTCCCGCCCTGTGCAATGCACAAAAATCTCATCACTCTCTCACCTTTGGGATACTGCATTTACTCCGCCTACTGTAGAAGAAGCAAATGCCGTTGGACTCACTGAGAAATGCTTTCTCTTCTCGCGTCTTGGCATCTAGGCATCGGCCATGTTGTGGGAGGGGCCCGTGTGAGCAATATAGTAGGACAACTGCGGCGTGCCTGGGATTACACCGTAGTAAACCGGTACAAAGTAGAAGTCCCGTATCAAGGTAATATAACCCATCTCAGACTCAAGCTCACATTTTGCGTCCATACTTCTGCTGATCCTAGTGTCGTCGTCGCCATCCATGAAGCGTAGGCGCAGAGACTGCGCTAACGAATAGAGAATTATATGTTGTGCCTCCTAGCCTTCACGTAACATATCTACTTCGCACGCCTTATGAAGTGGCGCTAGCAACTGCTGACCATTAACGCAAACTTGCAGCAGCACAGAGTGGACTCGAGTGGGGAATGCAGGTGCAGCAGGCATGTTCTTCGTCCTCACCAGCTCCCCGCACATTGTGTGGCGCCCGTGAGTTTCGCTTGCCGTTTTGTCTGTTCCCCTGCTGGCGCTGTTCGAAGACATGCTTCTGTAGTTTCTTAAGCGCTTGCATGCATCTGCAGTGTAGAATTTTGTGGCCAGTTTTCTGTAATTGAATACGCCCTCCTGGAGTCCTGGCCACTGAATTTGCTGGCTGTTGTCGGTCAGAGTTCTCAATTTTTTTCTGGGCAGGTGTGACATTCACAGCCCCAATATCCGTAGGTTCTAAACCTGAATCACATCCACACCCGCTTTCTTCCTTTTCAGCTAAAGCTGAGGAAGTTTTATCCTGTGTTTCATGCAAAGCTATTCCATCTCCTTTGCGAGTTCAAAACGTATCACCCGTTACTTCCGCTGCCGTGTCAGTCACTGGTTGTCTCTCTTCGGGGGGAAGCCCTGCTGTGAAACAATTGGCAAGAATGTCAGCGTCCCAGTATTGCACTTCTGTTCATTAGTGACGGATGCGTCTCCACACAGCATTTAATCGACATTTTCCCGTGTTTAAGCTTCCTCATTTGTTCCATAGCATTTTCCCCTGCTGATGCGGGCATAAATCTGCACCGCAGCGCATGTTTGAATGATTCCGCGATTCCTATCTGCCCTGGGAGCATGAAATCATTGTTAGGCCTACCCACAACAATTATGCGTCCTAATAAAGGTCTCAGCAGCTATAAACCTACGGGTGCATTTTGAAGGCGGGCTGATCAGGCGAGGGAAAAATAAACTTCTTCACTGCCTCCCTGTCGCGGCACCATCGAATTTGGATGGCGGAGCAAAGGCGGATGCACTAAGTAGAAATGCACCCGTCCCTTGTACAAAATCTTCATACGCGGGACGGAATGCAGCAACTGAGCTTCTTTCAGCCTGGAGATGCTCCACAAAGTGGGTCGCGGCCCAGCAGGGCTATCCATTGTTCAAGAGGAGGAGAGACTACTTTTGTTACATGTTTCACTTATGTATAGCACATCTAGCACCACCTTTGTGAATAGTCACACTGAAACGAAACTCAACCCAGCAGAAGGGCAACTGGCTGCCATGCAGCCAGATCCCCTTCTGTTGGGTTGTCTTTCGTTACTCGCAGCTATCCCAGTGAACCATCCGGTGCTCCCAAGTATAACAAGTGTCCCTGGTATTATTCAGGCCCCGTCATAAGCTGAGATGGAATCAAATTACTCAAGACGGGAGTTTGCAAAACACTTCTAAGATGCTGGCGACCTGCCGTCCCGCTTCTAGGGCGCAAGTGTATCTAAGGGCCAGGAGCCGGTGCGAGATGAGACATCTTATATGGTTTGCAGCGCGCCTTCCCGGAACTAGGGCTGCAAGGCAGACTAAGCTGCAATCAAAACCAGCCCCCTTCTGCTGCTGGCATTGGCAATATAGGCAGTCTACAAGCACTTATGTGGCCCTGCATAGCTAGCCTGCTGTGCACCAGCAAGATCGCATGCGCTGATTTCGGTCAGAGCTTGCTATGAGGGCCGTCTTGAGGTGCAGCAGAGTCAAAATACGTACGATAAGATGCAGCTGATGCCTCGTCTCATCGTCAGTCATCTCAGACACACAGACCCATTTTCCTGGGGCCTGTATGAGATGCGGAACCCTGATGTGGATTGCAGTGGGGCTTGCCGTAACAAGTCCTGCAGGGCCACCCAGTATGTAAGCCCAACAAAACTCTCAGTTGATGCATGCACGAACGCTGTGAATGACTTCTAAACGCTCACCTGGCAATCCATAGTCAGGCTGCGGGGAAATACAGGCATAAGTGTCTACTTCGCAGATAGCATGCTACATCATGGTTCAGCCTGACAGAGGACGGTCCATGCTTTCCGGCAGGAAGCTGTTTAGAGAAGGAGATGTAGGCGTTAACAACAGTCCACAGCAGTGCCCGCAGCGCCGGGATATGGCGGTAATTTCATATTACGCTGCCTTGCAACACTAATTATGGCAAAGCCGTTGAAACTCATCTCAGGCCGCGTCAACTCCCGCTGCCAGTCTCACGCCTTAGGCAAGTGTGCCAAAGGCGTCGAAAAGCGGGGGTGGGAGATCAACGGCTCCTAGCAACGCTTGCGACTCGTATCTTAACCTGTGTACCTGTACTATCTGAGCGCCAATCAAGGGTTCAGCAAATGTATACAATGTTAGTGCATGCCTCAAAGGGGGCTTGACGGGGCCACGAACTTAGCTGGAAATTATCATGAGCTGCAATACAGTTAAATATCTTAAGATACGGAGCATATTCAATGCAAGGACAGCGAAGCCCCCTTTGCAGTATGCACTAACGTTGTGTGCCTTTATTGAACGCTTGCTTGGTGCTCAGTTGGCAGCCTGTACTGAAGTAGGAGCACACATATTAACTTCGGGGAGGCTGCGGTACACTGAGCATATAACCGAACGACAGACCCCACATGCACATCAACTAGACCATTGATTGAATGTACTAGTGAAGTCTAGAACTGTTAGACAGTTAGATATCCTCCATTATCCAGTTTTCTCACATGCATGGATAAAGAAGTATGCCTGGGGCCCTACTACAATAGAGCTTACCGGAGCGCAAGTGGCTCCCCGTTAGCAAAACTAACAGAGTGTCGGCTAGCCCAGCAGTGCAGGTGGCACAAAATTGATATACTTGTAGTCCCTTTAGTAGTGTTAATCCCCCTATAATACTTTCGGCCACGGTCACAAATTGTAGGGTCTACAACGCAGCGGGGTTAAGCCTCTTTGGTTCTTGCAAGCTGTTTCATCTGCATAGGATCCATTTGCATGCATTTTTACAGGATGAGGGGGAAGGAGCGGCCTGCTAGCCTGAGACGAAAAGTAACCTTTTAAGGATGAAGGGCTCGTCCCAATCCTTCGCCGCCCGTCATTAAAACAATTTCAGGGAGCTTGCGTGAAAAGGCACACAATAACTGTATGTCTCTTGCGTAGTTCCGTTTTACTCCAACGCATGCACATTTGCCACCGTCAAGCTTGACGATGTCCAAGGCTTGAGATGTTTACATCCTGTTGGTTTCGTTCATTTCTCCATAGTGCAGTTGTATTCTTTGTGTTGACCGTCCCTGTCCCACCGATTCCCACGGGCATGAAACGTTTCCATCCCGTTGGTCTCGTTCATTTCTCCACGATGCAGTTGTATTCTGCATGTTGACTGTCCGTTTCCTACACGCTACTTTATTCGTCCCGAGCTATCAGCAGCCTACGTGTCATCTGCGAAGCCAAACTCCTGGGGTTCGTGAACTTCCCTGACTCCGGCTCAACATGGCAGGCTCGTGCGAGACTTCGGTGTGGGGATCCTAGCTGTCGCGTGGTGTCGATACTTCAAGATGAGTTGTTTTCGACTGTTGGTGTAGCACAACCACCAAGCACATGTGGGCACCACTTGCATTGAAGGGCGTTCTCGAGCATATGGGAATTCCCCGTACGGTAGGCCAGCAGCAAGAAACCGGTGCAAGAACAAGAACACGAAGCAGGAAGCGGGGATCTCCCTTTCCTGTTGGTGCACCTGCCGCCTTCTGTTTTCCTTACACGAGGCTGGCATATTACTGCCGAAAGACGAAAACGTGTGCCTGAATATACTGCCCGAACAGACCATCAATGCGGGAGGCAAACCTTGGAGGTGGTGGAGAAGAAGCCCCAACGGTTGCGAAACAAATAGATATTATACTCTGCACAAGTGCGTTATTCTTTTATGAAAGTCCACACTCCAAATTTTTGCTCGTGGAAGTGTTCACGGAGGAACAAAATAAGCTCTGGTATGAGAAGTATGCTGAGATGCTAAGTCCCAGCCTATTGCAGAAGAGGTAGCTAGCGAAGTCGAACGGCAGGGGCTTGCGTTGCGAAGTATCCTGATCATCACCATTTTCCCGTGCTGCCGAGATTCACCTGGACCACTTGATTAAATCAAAGTAGCCGTCACTGGGAAAACAAATTCCTTACGTCTCTTCCGTGGATCCAGAAACATTACTAACGCATACAACTGTTGAAGACAAACGAAACAGTGTTTCCGCCCAGCAGTTCACTAGAAGGCTAGCAAAGCTTGGTGTTGTGGGAGTGGCGTAGACAGGCGACCTACGTCCAAAAGTTTCCTCAATGCTTGCTGATGACGTCGGCAATGCAGTGGCGGTATATAGAAACTACAACGCTCCCAACCTTGCAGCTGTCCAAGGACTCGAGAAGCGTTTTGCATCTGTAAAGTATGCGGTGGCGGGGGGAAGTTAGGCGGAAATGTGTCGCATAGAGAACATTGCCATGCTCAAATTTGAAATGTTTCCACTCCCTATCTTGACCCGAGCTGCGGGAGGAGCTACGTTAAATGAAGAACGAAATAAATGAAGAAGTGGAACATATACCATCGTCTGAAATTCTAAGTTGGAAGACCCAATAGAGTGATGTAGGAGAAACCGCTGTGGCTGTAGATGTTAGAAATTCGCACAAGGGAATGCTTGACGTTGCACTTGATGTAAAGCGTTGTGTTGCTGAAGAGGGGTACCACATGGGAGGCGATGCATCGCTGTCGACACATGTTTTCTTGGTTGCTGTCTTTCTGTTGTAATGTGATTGCCGTGCAGGCCATGCTGTGCGGGCATATGGCTTATGCGGATACTTAGGTTGTGCTTATCCTCCAGCATAGCTGCCTGCATGCTGTGGTGAGCTATTTTCCGAGGTAGCTTATCGCATGGCCTGTAGGCGTTGTATTCCTACATTTGTTGTTGTTTGCTGTTGTTGTACAGTTGTTGCGGATGCACTCGATGCGGCCTCAATTGTGCGAGCTACTGAGACACGCCACGGGCAATGGCTGGGCAAACCTACACTTTTTTCAGCAGGAAAAAGCTTGTACGACCCCCAAACAATGCTAATGTGCAATATTGTCCACTTGGCTTCGGACGTTGGCCTGGGATCTGAAAATCGGAAAGGGGCACGAACACCACAGGGCAGAAGAATCCCCTCTTTGGCAAACTCATTGAAGGTGCCATCCTTCCGTGGCAGTGCAGCTTCATCCTGTCTAGTTACCTATTTCGTGCATCTCGAGCTAATCCTATGTGTGACACAAGTGTTTCTCCAGTGCGTTTGCGCAGATGCTACAGCCAAAGGCTTCTCAGTGCGGCTCACCATCGAGGGGAGGTGCGCAAAGCTTTCGTTGCCGTGCTGTTGGGGAATGAATGCTATTCGGGTGCTTTTTTATTTCGTTTCATTTCAACTTGTCCCCACTGTGCGTAACATTCAAGTAACAGCGCTAAGCACAACAGCACAGCAGGACGAGGCTTTTGATTGTAGGCACTTGCAGATGCACCAGCAAATACGTAGACCCCAGGCGCATCCGCAGTCCTGTGCTAAACGAAGTACAAAGCAGTTCGTCGGGGAACTTGCCTTTTCGTTGCATCTTCTGTAGAGGATGAACGAAAAGTTCTATCGAAGCTCGTTAGTATGCATGAGCCCGCGTGATGGAACGAGCAAAACACGAGAAGGGGCATACCTCCATAATCACGATAACGACAGGTTCTTTCGAGTGTGAGGGGCTCTCTTCCTAGAAGAGAGGGGTAATTAGTCCTAGCGCCCGTAGTGCGAGGGAGCCAAATACGTGTGGCTTCACGAAGCAGCAAAGAGTTGCACGGATTCACCTAGACGAAGGAAATTCCATTAAAATATCCGCATGCAAAAGAGCTTAAACAAAACATGCGTTTGAGTTTGTCCACGTTTGCCGGAGGCAGAGTCGTGCACAATGGTGCGTTCGGCACGCCGGCTACATCTGAAAAACTGGCGTTGACCTATAAACGCACAAGCACAACTTCAACTAGCAGGCTAAGCAGGCGCAGCATAGTTGCATGCACCTTCCCATATCTGGCGAAACTGGCTCGGCAGCTAGTCGTCGGAAGCCACGCTCTAGTCCACTTGGCTTCCACGGTGACTGTCACCCTGTCACCCTATGACTGTCAACCTAGGATGTGGCCGGTTATGTCCATCCATGGTATCTGTATGGAACAACGAAGAGTGTCCATGCACACAAGAAAAACGATCCCTTCACCTCCATAGTAGCGTTGTTGCGAAGAGGTTAGCAGCACAGGCAGTCGCAATTGGAAGGCCAAAGAAGCCTCCAGGCCCCGCCGCTGCTCCCCCATTCAAATTCAACATTGTAACATGCGC
>HG713059.1:84902-100077 GCA_000499725.1 Eimeria brunetti | reverse complement strand
TTGGTAAAATTTTGTGAAGCTTCCCCTCCAGCCTATGCCCGTCCTAGGTGCAGAAGAGCTGGTTGGCTGCACCCGCTGAGAAATTCGCATCATTTTGATCGCGAGGAAAAACGTTGGAGTGTTAGAAACGGTTTATGGCTGATTAGGGCCTACTGGGGCTTAACGTGTATGGCTTCTTAGGGCTTAGGGTCTATTGGGGTTTAGAGTTTTTGGTTGGCTGGCACAGAGCGGATGCAAACAAATTCGCCTAGTCATCATGAACGCTAGGAGAGGCGTCAAACTGACAAGGAGCGCTTCGGGTTTAGGGCTTAGGGTGTCAGAGGACACATTCAGAGGAATTCATATCATCAGCATGAACTATAAGAAAAACACCGAACCGACAGAAAGCCTTTAGGGCTTACGGCTCTTTGCGGTTTGGGGTCTATTAAGATTTAGGGTTTACTAGGGTTTAGGGTGGCAGGTAGGAGGTGCAGTGGAATTCGCACCATATGCTAAGAAATGTCCGAATCTGGCTGTAGTGGTCCAGTGTTTAGCACTGATTAGTGCTTGCCATTAGGACCTATTACAGTTTAGGGTCTACTAGGGTTTATGGCTAATTAGGGTTTAGGGGCGCACATAGCGGGTGCGAGGGGAGCTCGCACCATCAGCGTGAATACTAAGAAAGACCTCAAACTGTCAAAAAGGGTTGAGGGTTTAGGAGTGTCGAAGTGTAAAGTCTATTGGGGTATAGGAATTATTAGTGTTTATGGTGTATTAGGGTTAATGACTTACATTAGGGTCCAGGATGGCACAGAGTAGATGCCGAGGGATATGCGTCGTCAGATCGACTCTAGGGAAGAACTCGTACTGGTAAGAAGGGTTCCGGGTTTAGCACTGATTAGTTTCAAGGGTCTAGGGGTGTAGGGTTCGTCAGGTTTCAGGGTGGCATGGAGCAGCTGGAGAGGAATTAACATTATCAAGGTGAACACCACTGTAGGTGCCAGGCTGGTAAAACGCGTATACGGTGTAGGGCCGATTAGGGTTTAGGGTATATGGGTTTAAGAGCTGATTAGATTTTAGGCTTTTATTGGTGATAGGATTTATGAGTGTTAGATGTTTCAGGGTATAGGTCCCATCAGGCTTTAGGGTTTTTGAGGGCTTTTGTTGTATTCTTGCACATGGTAAGACCGCAGAAGATTCAACTTTCCCGCCTTCTCTTCCTCGCCTCCTCCTGTAGACCTCCCTAATAGTAAATTAATTGGAAAGAATATTCGTTTGCAATAATGTATGTATTTGTTGGTTGATTAGCTATTTATTTGTGCACTCATTTATTTGTAGGCTAGAGACCATGCATACGGCGTTTGCATTCCTTACGATTCGATTTTGCGCCATCACCCTACAATTTGCTTCGTTGGTGGCGTTTTCTGTCGAAGACAATAAGTGCATGTTTGGAGCATCAGGCTCGATCAGAAAACATTTGGCTCTAGGAGGGATATGTTATTATATGCCATAGACCCGAACCCTAAACCCTAACTAAAGGGCAGGGAAACAGGTAGTTATGTACTGTAAATAGCTTGTTTACCTCATAAAATAATGATAAATCCACGGTTGGAACGCTTTTCTCACGCATTAGGGCTTTTACGTTAGGCGGAACTGCCACCCCTAAACCCCTGTTTTATACTTATATACATATAGCATTTAATTAATGCTAGCAATAGTGGTGGGAAATAATAATGAATGCAACAGTAGATAGTAGGATTTAGTAATAACGACGATTATCCTTTTAAAGAGTGGATAATGTGATCAGTTTTTGCCCTACCCAAACCCTGAACCCTACGCCCTAAACGCGAACCCGGATTATTTGCACTCCTCCTCTTGGACAGGCAAGTATTGCAGTGGCAATACCTCAACAGTAATCAAACTGTGATAAAATAGCGGGTCCCTCCATTGTACTCAAATACCAGATTCTCTATGCTAAACAGGAAACCCTAATTCTACCCTACAACAACAAGTGCTGAGCATTTACTTGACAACTGATGTACCTCCCACTTATTATTTTTATTTGATTTTCTGTTATTTTACTTACTTTTGTTTCAGTTTGTGTCATGTTCGTCTGCTCTTCTGCGTTTGCTCTTTCTTGTTTACTTGTTTGTTTTTATTCACCTGTTTAGTTTGTGCGTGAGTATTTGTTTTTCCCTACGTATTTACTTTCTTGTTGCTATTTAGGTTTGCGCACTTACATTTATATTTATTTATTAATGCGTACTTATTTATGTGTTTCCAGAAGTAGCAGTCCAACTGTACAGGAGTACCTTTTAAGTTGTTTCTCGTGTACTGTTCTCATCAGTTGCTGTCGTGCTTCCGTATTTATTAGTTAGACCAATCACTTAAATCGTTTATGGTTTATTTATACTTTTTTATTTGTGCTTGCTTATTTATTTGCAATGAATGCAGTACAGATGGGTTGAAGTGCCGTTAGGCTGGCGGTTTCCTCTCCCCTGCAGCAGAAAATGCGATGGCAGAGGCAACTGAACTCCATCGTCCTTTAGCCCTAAGCCCAGAAGAAGGAAGCAATAATGAGGTGGCGCACGCCAAGGATTTAAGGTGGGCTGCCTGGCTTGTTTCGCTTCCGGAAAACCTGCAGAAGCATGAAGACAATAGGGTTTCGGCTTTAGAAGATATCTTTCTTCGCTTTTTCTCCATGTCTCTCCTTGCTTTTGTTTGTTCTCTCCCCATCGCGTCTGTCTACTTTCTTCAGCCTCCCTTCCTGCCTTTCTCCCCCTTCGTCTGCTTCGTCCCCTTTTGCATGTTCTGAAACATACACATCTTGCGGGTTAAGGGTAAGGGTAAAAGAGCTAGGGTTTGGTCTGGCTTTGCTGATGCATATGCCGCTGACCAGATTATTGTACAACAGGGAACGAAATGTGGGGACCAGCAGCAGCAGCAACACCAACAGTAGCAACAGCAACAACAGCAGCAACAGCAGCAACAGCGCGAAGCCCAAAGTGGGGCATACTACAACCAGTAGCAGCAGTAGAAGCAGCAGCAGCAGAAGTAGCAGCACCGGAAGGACTCGTTGGAAGCCCATTCCTTCGGCAGCAGCAGCGGGAGTTGTAGCATCGAACAGCAGCAGATGCGCCGCACTATCAAGAATGACAGCAGCACTTGCAGCGGCAGATAGAGTATCATACCCTTGACATCACTGCGTGCTGCCGTCAAGTTATGGTAGTAAGGCCTCCTTTCCCTTTGATGCAGCTTGCTTGTGCTTGCGATCCTGCTGCTGCTGCGCCGGCATCAGCAACAGCACCTTCCCAGAAACTGCTGGAGCAGCAGCGGCAGCAGCAGCGGCAGCAGCACCTGCAAGAGCAGCAGCTGCAACAGCTGAAACTGCAGCAACAAGTCATGCAGCAGAGAAACGCTTGTATTACCTCTCATGTAGCCACACCGGGGCTCTCGGAGCCTAGCGTGCGTCTGTTACCTCACATTGCCGTTGAAGCAGGAGCGGCTGCAGCAGCAACACTAGCACAAATAAAAACAGCAGCAGGTGCTGCTTTTCCGGTCGCTTGTGACCAGGATTGCGCAGCAGGGGCAGCGTCCGGGCACACAGCAGCTGCGGCAGGCGACCCCCCTCAGCAGCAGCAAAAACAGCAGTTTCAGCAGCAGCAGCAGCAACAACAACTGGCAGGAGAGTCGGGCCATATGCGCCTGGGGCAGACAGATGTGGGAGTCGAGGGTGTGACGGACACAGGAGGAGTATAAATATTATATTTTGTCCCTCTGTCCGTTTGTCTCATTGTGTCTCCAGCTGCACTGCAACGGCAGCACCAGCGTGCTTGTGTTCACGGGGGGCTGTTGTCCGCCTTTTTGTGAAGTTTCTGAATACGCTGCTGCAACAGCGGTTACCGCAACGGGTCGTGGTGTTGCCCCGGATGCTGCTGCAGCTGTTGCCGCTGCTGTGCTTTCAAACAGAGCATCGGGGTTCCTGCTTTGCCAACTGTGCACAGTGGTGAACCGTGCACAGTGTATGTAAGGGTATAACGACGTGATACAACTGCACTAGCAGGAGTAACCGCAACTGCAACAGAATCAGTGGCTGCTGCTGTCGCTGTTGGTGTTGCTGCAGGAAGCCTCCGTATATGTCTGATTTCAATGAGATGAGGCGACAGAAGAGATGCATACTGTCTCGGAGGAGCTGTAGCATTTGCAGCACATTCTCGCTGCAACTACTGCTACAACGAAATCTCTCACGCAAGTGTATCCAAGCCTCCCGTTGGTGCGCGCACTGCTGCTTTTAACAATTATTGTTGGACAGCTACATTGCCCCCAGTGGGAAGCTTGTCCCGAAGTGAAAATGCACGCTCAAAGCAGCTGCTGCCGCCGCTGCTGTTGCTGCTGGCATCGTTGGTACTGCAGCAAACCATACTTCCTTCACGCTCCTCCTATTTGCTCACGTTCAGGCAAAGCATGCTATATCTGAATGCCTTTCTCTCTGTACGCTTCTCTCTGCTGCTCCTGCAAGCGTTGTTGGCGGCAGTGGCTGCGCCCTCTTTCAGATCTTGTTGCTTTCTCCGGCCCTTGGTACCTCCATCGCGTACCCTACACCACCTTATTTGCGGCTGCCTATGATATTGCTGCTTCCTGCGGTTCCGATACTCCCGAAGGAGTTACAGCACCAGCAGCTTCTCCCACTGAAGATCCTACTTTTATTGCTACTGAGCCTCCGACCGTTGATCCTGTTGCTCCTGCTCCTGTTACTACAGATGGTGCTGGGGCAAACGGGCAAAAGTGTTTGAAAAGACACCGAAGAAGAGAACAGAAGAATCTGGCATGGAAAAAGGAGCATCAGAGGGCCTGGTGGGGGGTTAAAATAGGGCGGTACTGCACATGTGCCAGGCACTTCATCGTTTAAACCAACAATCCATCCGTGGCAAAACGGACAAAGAAGTCCAAGACTACGACAGTGCAAGAAGTGTTCAGTGGGTTTGCGGGTTTACGGAGTACGACTTCACAGACAAGCATTACCAAAGATATATAACCAAAGTGACCGCCAACGTGCCGGAAGGTGCCGGTGGCCTCTCGCAGCGCCCTAAAATTCCGTTGTTGTGTTCTGCAACGGAGGGGGTCTGCGTTTATTCCCATTTCATTTCTAAATTGTGTTCTTCTTAGACCCTCACCCAGCTGCTGTCCTTGCCGTGATCAACAACGGATGACGGTCCAACGACTACAGCATACACAGTGATCCCTTGTGGTGACAGATGGAGCATAGGCTCTGCCGATTATACGTTCCTGCTTCGTTTCGCACTGGCCGTTAACACAAACAGCAAGATGGTACTGTGCCCGGCTATGGTGATGTTAATGTAACAACTACTCGAGTTGCACGAACCCCTCGGTTGCTTAGGATTCGCGCCTCAACCGAGGAATATGCCCTAACTCGTCGGGAATGTCAGCATCACAAGCCGCAGCGAACCATCAAACCCGCCGTCCTGCAGCATTACCATTCGTGAACGGAGCTGGGCGGATATATCACTGGATTTCACTGTGGGTTTATCATCAAGGAGAGGCTGCGATAGCATCTGCGCTGCCACGGACAGCAAACCGTAAGCGCTGTTCACCTCCGGTTCGAGTTCAGTTACAACAAGTGAAGTGCAGAGATGTTCATTAATAATTCTCCCAAATTCCCCTGCACTTCCAAAAGTTCCATTAAGGGTAGGCTGTCAAAGTCATTTGGCTCCTTCTGGAGCGATTTCACGAGAACGCCTTAACACCAGCAACGACAATAATTACCAGGAACAATCCGGCAGCAGAAGGCCAAACTCCAAGTACTAAGCTTTCGTCGATGCAGGATTTGCAAAGCTACACCCACCAAAGCGTACAAGAGTGGGCTTGCTTCTTTTGTTGTGCGAAGTGAGTTACTAATACAACAGCGCCCTCCTTCGACCCGTTGCTCCAGTATTCCTGCTTTACACTGAAACACCTTTGGCTGACACGATGTTAAACTTGGCAGTATGAAGCTAACCCTGTACGACCGCAGCTCCTCACTTTCGCACACAGATTGTATCAGGCAGCAGACGCATGAGAATAACGCAGAACACCAGGCAAGCAACTGTGACAAACAGCCAATTTTGACTGATGCGACTTTGTTTCTGCAGCAGGAATCGCATTCCCGTCCAAATGTGCAGGGAGGCGAACAGCCGAATTTCGCCATTCGTTGTCTAGGGTTGTTTGCTACTTCTTTTTTTCTCGCGGTAATACACTGGCTTGCATCTTCGACGCACCATCAATATATCGAGCCTTATTACTGTCAGGTTTATAGACAGGATTAAATTTCAGAAATGTTTTGGCACTATGAGCGCGAAACGGCAGCAACTTCATAGCGCGAAGGGATAACTGGAGGATACTGAGATATTGGACACTCCTATCACCTCCCAGGAGCCACAAAAACGAGAGTATAAAGTTAAATTGCCAGGGTATTGACAGCCCAAATAAGTTTCTGAGGAATGCATCGGCAAAGCAGTTGCTCAGGTGCAGGTATTTTCTCCCTCTGCCCCCCCGGCGGCCACTACAAACATGGTATGGACAGAACGGAATAGCGGTGGGCCACTACAAACATGGTATGGAAAGAACGGAATATCGGTGGGCCACTACAAACATGGTATGGACAGAACGGAATAGCGGTGGGCCACTACAAACATGGTATGGACAGAACGGCGTAGCGGTGGGCAGTGTATAGCTGTTGATTGACTACGGGAGGGCTTCATGAGAATCAGAGCTCCACTTTGTCACCACAATGGCTTGAAGGCCCCAATTTTCATGCCAAATAAGGGAAGCTTCGGGCCGTAGGGGTTTCAGGGTTATCGGGGACTGGACTCCACCGTCACCAGTGGGGGCGGCAAACAATAGTTCTGCGACTTGTGTTCCCAACCACAACACAATCGCAATCAGTGTCAGCTAATGAGTTTCAGGTAAGGTCCCGAGCCCTACCACACAATGGGGTGGCAAGGGACTCAGACGAATGGAGGTACTGCGGGACAGAAAGCTGCTGGTGAGCGAGCGGTCAATCCTCTTCAGCCCGGGTCTTACTTTACAACATGTTGAGATAAAAGCGCCTCCTAGCCAGAGACTGGCTAATAGCCAGTACCGACTGATGCTCGTCTGCGGGACACCGCCGTTGGTCCCCATTGCAAGCGTGCGGGCAAGCAACCCGTGTCTGGGGACTCACATGGTTCAACATACGTTCCGATTCAGTAAAATAAAAAAAATAATAGATTCAAGATAGTTTGATGCGTTTTTTCGGACGGAAAAAAGTGCTCTCCACGAGCCCCGGTGCAGCGGCCTACATGACTGGGGCAAGGAAGAGGGAACTGTAGTGCAATGGGTCCCCCGTGAACCCTTTAGAGGCCAAAATAGGAACAAGCACAAGCTTTGTTGCAACTGCCTAGAATTTAGCTTAGTTTACACTAATATCAAGGCCTTAGGGCCGACCACCCTACAGCAGGCCCAAAGCCTAGGCCTGGCAGAGGTGCCAACCGCGTGGTCGTTGTACTGACCCACCAACCGGGGGTGGACTGGAACCCAGATCTATTTTTTATCTCTTTTTCTCCGTATATATACAAGCGGCAGTTTGCATTCTGTGTTTATAAATACTATTTTTGTGTTTTAATGGGAAAGTATCGGGTCTTAGTATAGAGCTATTCGAGCGCACCTGTTGGGTATAACAGTCACCATACGTAGTCACAGCAGACAGCGCGCTGTGTACTACATTTGGGGGCTGTACTGGGATGTTTTAACTACTTCTCTTCTCTCCCCTTTCTTATTTAATTTACCTATAAGGACCCAGCTACCTGGGAAATTGCACACCAAGTGAACATTCGGCATGCACCTTCGTAAAGGCAGAGTGATAGGTGCACCTACCTCAACATCGACGAGAATGTCTGTTGTGGGGGACACAACTCGAACCAGCAAAGCATGGTTCACCATCATCCCCGACATTGCTCATCAGGACCCTCCGGGACCGCCTTAGATGGCACCCCCTAAGAAATCAGTAATGGAGACACCCCAGCTTAGGGATCAGGCTAATGAAGTACCAAGGTTAGGGCAAGACCGAGAGCGGTTACAAACATACCTCGTACAGAGGAGTGCAACTCGTTCGCCCCCTGTTGTGGGACAGCACGTTCCGCATGAGAAAGGAAATAGCGTCGAAGCCTTCTGAACATCTATTGAGTTACGATTTAGACAGATGGACCTGCCACAGAGAACTTGGGTCGATGAGCTAGAATAATATATTGAAGAGGACGCTTTCCGACACTGGCTGCGCCTAAACCAAACATGTGTGGATATGACTAATTGGCCTCTCCAGATACAGGGACTGATACAATGCTTCTGCACAGCTGACCGGGCTGCTTTCATCCATCAGATGCAGCCAACAAATGGGAGACTACAGGGCGTACTCAGCTAACTTCAATAGAATCGTGGGTCGGGGTGCACAGGCGTCTGCAAAAGACATTGTTGGCTTGTTCTTGACTAACATTCCACCTGAATTAAGATGAAAGGTAACACAGCGCGGTACGGTCAGGTGCACTAGTTGGCAGGAAGCAGCAGCCGCTTTAGCCACTATAGCCGCCCAATCGAGAGCCCCAGATTAAGAGTTCAGAAGGGGAAAGAAGGGATGCCAACTTAGTCTAGCGGGAGGGGTAACAAGGGCTACTCCTACACCGGCACCAGCCGGTTGGGGTACACCAACCGACGATGAAGGACGGAACAGAGACAGTGCGCTGTAAACGTAACGGAAAGTTGCATCTGGCAAGAAACTGTGAAAACCTCCTCTTTGCTTGCCAACACAGGAGAGTCTGGGGGTCTGAGATCACAGGGCCCTCGGGAACGGACCTTTCTCTCACCAATGAGCAACAGAGACCAGCCTTGCTCTGCGACTGGTGCCCCCAACGATAACACAACCGCAGACAGAACCCACTTAGTGATTTTATCGTTAAGGTCCCCTTCCCCCTCACACCGTGGGGTAGCAAGAGATAGGACCGGGAGAAGGACTGCAAGTCATGGGGATTGTTAATGAAAGAACGCTCAGACCCTCTTCAGTCCTGAACCTGCCTTGTAGCATATTGTGATAAACCTCACCTTTAAATCATTAATATCTCGCTCTAGCAAGGGTTAATAGCCAGTAGAGAAACGTATCTGTCTGTGGGCATCCACCTTTGGTGCCCACTGCAACGCCCTGGCGTTCTTTCCTTATCTGTTTGCAGGCTGAGTACTACTGAGACGCATGATGTTACCGCTACATCGTTATTCAGTAGAATAAGTTAGCCCAAAACTTCCAAATAGTTTCATAATTTCTTAATAAGAAAAGGAATGTTCTACTGTCCCCACACTCGCTGGCACGGCTGCCCCACGTGCTGGGCCTGGGGCTAGGGACGGGACAGTCCAGCACGCGTCGCCGCTTCTTGCGCTTGCAAGGATACACTCACTGATCGTCCAAGCCAATGCATCTTTATACTTATTAACTACGAAACTCATTAAAAACTTACTTAGTAAGTGTCAACCCACATGCCCGTACACGGTAACACGTTCGTTATGAACACAATGAGGACGCCAAACTGTGAGGCTACCATTGTTTGCCGTGATTGTAGTGAGTCTTCACTACACAGCCTATGCTAATTTGACCTGGAGAAGCAGGTGAACGCCACTGCATGCAGTTATCAAACGGCAAATACGCAAATGGAAAGCGAAAATATTGCATAGAAAGCGAAGGTTAGCATAATTGTACCTCTTGTACCAGTCTTGGAGGGCACAAACACAAGAGCAATCCTATAGGGCTGATGAGAGTAAGAAGCAATTGCACACGAGAAGTCAACTAGCTTAAAACACAGCCACGAGACCAAAAACCAGAGTAATACAGCACACATATGCAGTCATAGAGGAAATACGAGGTTTCACATGGAACGGAGCAGGTTGATGGTGCAGAGAGATAAGACGTCGGTAGATGAAAAACGGAGAAACCCTACACAGCAAACGCACTCAACACAGCACAGCAAAGCAAACACAGTGTCCAAACAGGAACAAAGCGCACATGCAGAAGCAACAGTTAACAACAGTTAAGCCCATCTGTTCCCACTCCTAGAAGAACACCGAAGCACGGCATTAGCTGTAACCACACTGCAACGCATCACAGTGCGAGAGCACAAGGCAGGGCGGAAACCAAAACGCACCTACAATCAGGGAAGACGGCAGGGAGGAACGTCAGAAAGGAGTAGACTGAGCATAGTAAGTCGTACGCATCAGTGGAGTAGAAGTAGAGATCCAAATGCCGCTGCGATGGGGGCAGGAGACCTGCTCTGTAGAGAGCTCAGTTGCGCAGGGATGTGAGCCACTCCAGTAGGTTAGGATTAGGCTAGAGTGGAACGTCGCAAACAAGAGTAATGGAGACAGATAAGAGAGAGTTAGAGAGTATACGCGTAGAGAAATACGCTAACTAGCATGGCGAGCACAAACGGGGAAGGGGGAAAGTTGTAATGCACAGGCACTACAAGGGGTCCCCCATGAGCCCTCTAGAGGCGAAAATACCCACGAGCACAAGATTTTTTAAACATAGTTGGAAATTAGCCTAGTTTGCACTAAAATTAAGGCTTTAGGGCAGCTACCGCCCTGCATCTGGCCCAAGGCTTACAGGGCCCGCAGAGGTTCAAACGGCGTGGCTGATGCGCTGACCCACCTAAGGGGGTGATCAGGGGATCAGACCTGTTTTGGGTCTCTTCTCCATATATATATGCTGCAGGTTGCATTCTGGGTTTATAAATCCTATTTGGGTGATTTGATGGGAAAGTACCGGGTTTCAGTATAGAACTATTCGTGTGCACCTATTAGTTATAGCCGTGACCTTACGTAGTCACAGCTGAGAGCGCGCTGTGTTCTACAAGGACGGTCTAGCATGTGTCGGGATACCGTGTTGTACTGTCAAGACTCCTTCACTTGGAGTCAAAGTCGTACATCTCTCTTCGGTATGCAACAACCGGGGACCGCACTCAGTACTTGCTCAATAGGGGAAATTTAACACCTCTGCAGAGATTAATACTCCTCCTACGAGCACGTGCGCAGCAAATTGGGGGTTAGCATTGTTCCAGTGACTGTAGTGAGAGTCCACTACAAAAGTAATCGCTCTCGTACTTAGTGCCTTCCTGTGTTGATCTGCGCTGCTACCCTAACGTACAACCGGCTTGGCGCCGTTGCTGACAAAACTTCTATTTTTCGACGGTTTGGCCCGGACACTACATTTTATGGCCGCCCTGGTGGCTACTGCCGGTAGTCCTTGTGGTTGCCCTGAAACTTCCACGGTCTTGCCTCTCACGATGGTTGTTGGGGGACCCCGCAAAGCTCTGCTCTGTTCTAATCCTCAGGGGAGTTACAACATCACTCCTGCGACCAAAGTGTGTCTGCTGCATCAACCGGAAGCCAACTATCAGGCGCCCCTTGAATAATACCTGCGACAGGAATGCGTACAGCCACAGTAGCAGCACCTGCGCTAGCGGCAGCAACAGCAGCAACCGCAGCAGTTGCAGCAAATGCAGCAACAACAGCGTCAGAAGCAGAACTAGCAGCAGTACCTACAGGAACATACATTTTACGGGTGATTCCTTCCAACGTTGCTGCCAGAATGCCTCGCCCAGTGGCCCAATCCGCAAGCAGCATCGGAGGCTGCCTGTAGTGCCCGGGCACTACAATGGACCTTCGACGTGACCCCTCGAGGCTTAGTATCATGAGAGGGCATGAATAATATAGGATACTTTAGGGTTTAAGACACTTTTAGATAGAAGGGAAGCATAACGGGAACAGAGTGCTCGCTAGCCAACATCGGGCAGGGGGCTAGATGCGAGGTTGATGCTGTGACTCTGGCGCTGACCCTCAGCGGGGGTCAAGCGTCAGTTCTATTATTCGGGGTTTTTTCTTACCTAACGATAATATGAACTCAAAGGTATAAGGCTATTTACGGTATACAGTAATAGTTTAGCGAGAATCATGGATGCAGATAGTTAGATGCAAGTGTGTTCATAGTCAGACTAGCATAGGGATCATACGTAGTAACAGTGTAGGCCAGCTGTTCACAACATTTGGGGGCAGTTCCGGGAAATATATAAATTGAAATAAAATGGAAAAGTTATTGAGCTTGATTTAAAGGGGAAAGATCCTTCTTTTATTTTCTCTCACCAAAATCCGGAGGGACCTCTGCATCTAAGTGAACACGGTGATGGACATGCAGCTACGCAACGGAAAAGTGGTGCATCCTCCACTAGACCCGAGGGCAGGAATGCCGAATATATAGTTGTATCTAGTAAGGAAACCGCGGGGCATCCTATTGAATCGAAGCGAACAGAACGCGGTCGCGACACCAGCCAACCCACCTCAGGGGTAGGCCGATCTATACCAAGGAGCAGGGACCGACCCCGACGCTGGAGGATGCAAGGACCTTGAAATGAATCAAGCCTGGATGGAACCGGGAATGGCCGAGTTATTCCGGCAATTTGCAGCTCAGATGGCCCTGGGGCTAGGACATGCGCCCCAGAAGGCCATAGGGTACGAGGACGGCAAGAACATGAGAGAGGAATTTCCTCGATCTTGTGCAGATACATTTTGTTGGACGAGGGCTAGAAGCTCGGCAATGGGGGGAAGAAGTAAAAAGATATCTGACGGGCGACGCCTTGAGCTATTGGTTGTACTTGCGTCGTACGGGAGCACCACTAGCTGATTGGGATTACATGGGACAGCAACTCTGTGCGCGATTCTGTAACATAATAAAGGAAAGGATAAAAGTGATGATTGCAGAGAGTGTGTGGCAAGGTGATCACAACGCATACTCTGCGCGTTTTGCGGCCATCGTGGCCCAAGGGGCACCGATAGCACCAGAACTGTTGGTGGCGTACTATTTGGCCAACCTACCGGTAGAAATATACCGAGAGATAACTCGAGGTGGAAAGAGGAAATTGGCGGACTGGCAGGAAGCAGCCACAGCACTGGCTACTACGGCGGCACCATGGAGGGATTCATGCGAAGAGCGCCTGCGATTCCAGAGGGGCTTAAACGACGCCAAGTGTAGATGGGCTAACAGTGGACAAGAGCCGGGTCTACAGCGAGAACGGGCGAGCAGGGGAAACAGACGGAACGACACTACGGAATCACGCTGTTACGAGTGCAGCGGAAGGGGGCATATGAGCAGGGACTGTCCGCTCCGCAATGGAGTGGCGCGACGGAATGGGGAAACGTGCTCCAGATGTGGGGGACGGGATCACTACGCTAGATACTGTCCTACGCCGGCTCGACCTAGAGCAGAGCCCGTCAGGCAGCCCAGACAGCAGCAAATGCGGCCCCACGTCGACCAATCGGGGCATTTAAACGATCGAGCCTAGTCGTTAAGGGAGATGAACGTTTTAGGCGGTCTATTAACTGGTAAGAGTGCAATGTGCACAGTAGCGACAGGGCCTAGCTCCATTCCAGTCTCCCCAGATTGGGGCAAGAAGTTGCTTGGTAGAGAAATGCAGGTGAATGCCGAGGGTCAGGACGTGGACGAGAACCAGCAACCCTTGGCAGTACAGTCTCACGCCGGGACTACGCTGCTAATTGAGGAAGGGCTCACGCGTAAACGGGATTACAGCAGCGAACTGGACGGCGACGCGGCAGAAGGGGATTGCCCGCAGGACACGAGCACTAAAGAGCCACAGTGGTGGCTCGAGCACAGGCCGCAGGAAGACACCACCTCCAAGGGGACTCTGTGTAGCGTGGGTATGACAGCCATATTAAGGGTCGAAGTAGCCGGCAGCCAATGCGAAGCTCTTCTAGATACCGGCGCCTCAAGGAGCTTCATTATTCCGGGGGCGGTTGAACGCCTACGGCTGAAAGTGTGGAGGCTGCCTGAGGAGTGTGTGTTGGCCGTAGCTAACGGCGCGCAGTTGAGGATTGATCTCGTGGCGAAGGGACTCACTATGTGGTGCGGGGCTACCCGTTTAGCCGGCGACTTTTTAGTCGGGCCTGTGCCATATGACCTAGTGGTGGGGCTTGATTGGCTGACTAACCGCAGGGTGGCGTGGTATTTCCAGTCTGATAAGCTACCTACGTACGTGAATGGCCAGTGGTGCGATCTACCCGTTGTTCTTGCCAACGATGTCAAACAACGAAATGGCAGTACTCAAGGGATTCGTCAGCGGATCCCAGCGGGGCAGGCATACGATATACTGGCTAAGCAGGTAGCACACATGACTAGGGAGGAGGCTACGGCACTTCTACGCCCGCCCCCCAAGAGGTACAAGGCACCTTCAAAGGGCAGACGGAAGGCAGTGGTCGGTGCTCTGATACAGCAGGCTACTCAGAGCACGGCTTGCATACGCCACCCTCTCCAAGGGCTCTACGCTATACTAGCTCTCCCCGCGATGGAGTCAAACGTGGCTCTGAGACTAATGGAGGAGTGGCAAGGGGCCCTGTGTTGTGTCATGATCGAAACCTCCCCTCCAAACTTCCAACCGATGTGTTTTAAAGCTCCCGAGTTCTCTGGCGGCGAGGAGACATCCCCTTGGTCAACGGCCAAACTAGAGTACTCGCAATTCGATACGTGGCTAACGTCCGCGGAGGCGCGGGCAACCCCACGTGCGATACTCGAAGTGTTGTGTGCTCACCGTGCGGTCTTTCCGGATAAAATTCCTACAGGACTGCCACCGAACCGCCCACATGATCGCCGTATCCTCTTCGTGCCCGGGAAGCTCCCTACGAAGTCTGCGATCTACCGCATGACCCCCGAGCAGCTCCAATTTCACAAGCAGGAGATAGCCAAAATGTCGGCTAATGGGCGGTTCGGCCCCACTTACTCTCCCATCTGCGCACCTACGATTATGATAGATAAGCATAGCGATGGGACAGGCGAGCGTAAGATGCGTATGGTGGTCAACTACCAGGAGCTGAACGCTCTTACGATCGCGCCTGATTTTCCCCTTCCCCTATTCAAACGATTCTTGAGATGTTAGGGGGTGCCCAATACTTTTCTACCCTTGACCTTGAGTCAGGATGTCATCAGATAAGGATGGCTAAGGAGGATAGGTGGAAGACAGCTTCCCGTTCAGTTATGGGGTTATTCGAGTGTAAGGTCATGCCCTTTGGCCTCAAGGGAGCGCCCGCTACCTTTCAAGCCAATATCAATGCCTAGCTACAA
>HG713059.1:70209-82299 GCA_000499725.1 Eimeria brunetti | reverse complement strand
CACCGGCTTTGGTTCCGCAAGAAGCTCCCGCGGGTTGGCCCCCTACCCGTGACGAGGCCGGCAACCCCACAGACCAGTATCTCGTTGATTACATCCTTGACCAAAAGGGAACTGGCGAGGAAGCGTACTACTTTGTCAAGTGGCGGGGTGTCCCCGAGGAAAGGGCCACATGGGAACCGGCACATCACCTCGCCGGGTGCCCTGCTTTACTCCGGGCGTGGAGGCGCCGCCAGCACAAACGCCGTCCGTCCTGACTGCCGCCCCCCTTCCCGTTTTCGCCTTTGCCCTCTCTTCCCTCTTCTCGCCAGCCACCGCCCGTTTCCCGCACTGGAGGGGGGAGGAAAGGGATGCAGGAGCACCCTATAGGTCGGTTGCGTGTCATTTGTGCAGCCAGTAGCTTTTAGTGGAGCCACACACTCATCTGCGTAGCTGCACGGGCGCGCAACGATCATCCACACACGGTAATACCGGCGGAAAGATCGGCCCCAGACGTGTGGGACAATCCGAGAGTGTCGTGAAAAGTAAAGTAATCAAATAACGAAGAGTAGAGAAGAACCGGGACAATCGAAACCGACAAGCGGTTTCTGTTTGTTAGCGCGGGGGAAGTTGTAGTGCACGGGCACTACAATGGACCTTCGACGTGACCCCTCGAGGCTTAGTAACATGAAAGGGCATGAATAATATAGGATACTTTAGGGTTTAAGACACTTTTAGATAGAAGGGAAGCATAACGAGAACAGAGTGCTCGCTAGCCGACATCGGGCATGGGGCTGGATGCGAGGTTGATGCTGTGACTCTGGCGCTGACCCTCAGCGGGGGTCAAGCGTCAGTTCTATTATTCGGGGTTTTTTCTTACCTAACGATAATATGAACTCAAAGGTATAAGGCTATTTACGGTATACAGTAATAGTTTAGCGAGAATCATGGATGCAGATAGTTAGATGCAAGTGTGTTCATAGTCAGACTAGCATAGGGATCATACGTAGTAACAGTGTAGGCCAGCTGTTCACTACACTGCCACCCACACCAGCAACAAGCCACCCTGTCTGCAAGGCCTCACGCCGGTATGTTCTCATACGGATCCGACTGTTTACTCTGATTTTCCCTCGCTTGCGCTTTTTCTTCCTATAGTTATTTACCTTTCTCGTCAGCGGGCCCTCCTTTGTCTCTTTGGTTTACAACGCCTACCCTGCCTAGCCGCATGAGTTGTTACCAACCTTGTTGGAACTAACGCTGTAATGTAGCTCTGCCTGTACAATCAATACCCGTTTCCCTGCATGCAGAAAACTACGGAGAACTGGTATGCACGTAATTGGCATAGTCAGTCTGCAGACAAGCAGAGACAAAGGCACCAACTTCCCATAGCCCCTGCTGTAGGCAGCGTGCCCACTGAGGGCCAAGTAAGCGTCTGATAACAATTGTCTACGGCGGCAGGGTATGCCTCCAAAATGTGGATTGAAAACCCCATATATATAGTATTTATGATTATAGTGTAGTTAATTCAATACGAAAGAGCAGATTGAAACACAACCGTTCCAGCTTGTAGGCATCCCGACCTCAGCAAGCCAAGGGCCTAAGTACTATGATGACGATGCGGAGAGGAGACAAAAGAGAAGGATTCTGCCCCAGGCTTTGCCTTGAACCACGAGTTGCAGCTACTTGTGGCCCTGTCTCTTAGGCAGAATGTGTCCCTTCTGCTTCCTCTACATTAATCATAATCATACTACCCTGTCCCTTGGCCCGCTGAAGTCAGGGCACCTGAAATACATGCCATTTTGCATTGAATTAAGCACTCTATACGTAGTATAGCATTATATAGAATGTACACCTCACAATTATGGATGTGTACCGTAGATGTCTAGAACCATGTAACCCTTTATACAGTGTATATGCACGCATACATTGTGTATAATGTGGTATATCAACAGACGCATCGCGACTCCGTTGTAGCTCACCATACCACAAACACCTAAGATGGCGGACATTCGTTACGCTGCAGCTGCTGCTGCACACTGCAGCTGTTGCCGCACACAGCAGCTGCTGCTGCAACACGGCAACCTCACACGCAAGGAAAAGAGAGACAAGCCCCCTTCTGCTGCAAGCAGCAGGGCTGTAGCCAATTGTTATTCAACACCTATTTGGCCTCCAGTAGGCAGGCTGCACACAGGCAGAGAAGTGTCCAAAGCTGCTGCTGCTGCTGCTGCTGCTGCTGCTGCTGCAGTTGCTGCCGCTGCTGCCGCTTCTGCCGCTGCAGCAAAACGTACTTTAGCCGTCTGCCGTTTTTCAAACAATTCACCTGTTGGACTTGTAAAAAGCAATCATAAAAAAGACAGAAGGCAGCGGTACTCCGAGCTGCGCATGCGGCGGCGGTCGTACAAACGCTGCAGCAGCAGCAACAGCAGCAGCAGCTGGCGGCGGCAGGTGTTGCTTTTGCTGCTGCTGCTACACACACACGCTGTATATGTATATGGCATTTGTTGTAATTTTGTTAAACTTGACTCTGAAGAAGAGTTAAAGAGGGAAAAAGAGGCGGAAAGCTTCAAGGCGGAAGCGCAGCTGTAGAACTGCTGCTGCTGCTGCTGCTGCTGCAGTGTCTATCTCGTTGGTTTTTTCTTGGTTTTACTTATTATGCCACTTTGTTAAGAAAACATCAAACATATACGGCGCATGCTGCTACTGAGAACAGATCTAGTTCTTTATTAGCCCAGCTCCCCGAACGGCAGAGCGATTGCTGCTGCTGCAGCTGGCGCAGCTGCTGCAACGGCAGCTGTTGCTGCAGCAGCAGCAGCTGCAGCAGAGGCTGTAACCACTGCTACAAAGTGAGGGTGGTAGAAGCATCGGAAGGCTCGCTGAGAAGCCCTTGAAGACTCGCCTGCTGTTGCTGCTGCTGCAGCTGCCGCTGCAGCTGCAGCCGCTGCTGCTGCTGCTGCTGCTTTACGTCGTGCCGCAACAGCTGTAGAGGCTGCCAGCTCTTGAGGGAGCAGCTGCAACGAGGTGGAGAGGGAAGGGCATTTGCTGCTGTGTCGTTGTCGGTAGCTGCTGTTTGCAGCCGAGGTGGACATACACCTGAAAATGCCGCAGATAACTGCTGCTGCTGCAGCAGCACCTCCACCTGCCCCCAGTGGTTCAACTATTGGGGCCTACCGCCTCGGATCAACTCTGGGGGTTGGAACATTCGGCAAAGTTCGGCGTGAGTAGCATCTGTCTCCTTTCTGTCCCCTCTTTTGTTTGTTACATTTCTTGTTCGTCTCTTGTCTGTTCTGCGTCCTATCCTGTCTGTTTTTTGTGTCTCATTTGTCCCCTTTCATGTCTGTCTCATTTGTCTCCTTCCAGTTTCCTTTGTCTCCTTCCCAGCATCTCTTTTATCCTTTCTGTTCCCTGTCTCCCCCGACTCCATTGCTGGCTATCTCACCCCTCAGCTTCTTTCTCTGTTTCCTTTTCCCTGTGTCTCCTTTCCTCTGTGCCTTTTTTCTCTCGTCGTTGTGTGTCTCCTTTCGTTGTCTCTTTGTCTCCGTGTCCCCCTGTCTTCGCGTCTCCTTGTCTCCCGTGTCTCTCCTTGCTGCTCCCTTGCACCTGTCTCCTTTCCAGTATCTTTGTCTCCTTTGTCTCCTTTGTATCCTTCTCGTCTTTCCGCCTCTCTCCGTATGTCTCCATGCCGGTCGGTTTCTGCTGTCTCTCTTTGTCCTCTTTGTCCTTTTCCTTTTTTTTCTCCTCTGTATTCCCATCTCCTTTCTCCTTTTGCTTTGTTTATTCCCCTTTGCTTGCATGCATTTGCTCATTTGTTTTTTTTTTTTTATTTTTTGCCTGTCTCCTCCCTGTTGTGCTTGTTCTTATGCCCGGCTTCTGATGTCTCCTAAACCCCAAACCCTAAACCCTAAACCCTAAACGCCAAGCAACACCACCCGGATAGCTAACGTGTAAATCGTGGCGTTAGTCCGCAGCGAAAGTTGTATTTACGCTCATTTGCAAGCCCTAAGCCGTATCCTGTTCAAAACCCTAAACCCTAAACCCTAAACCCTAGGCCCTGTGCGCGTGTTTTCTTTCTTCAGTGGCTGTGCACGAAATGACGGGCCAGAAAGTGGCAGTGAAGGTTTTGAACAAAAGCAAAATGCAATCGATGCAAATGCTTGAAAAAATAAAAAGAGAAATATCAATTCTAGACGGGCTGAACCATCCCCATATCACGCGGCTTTATGAACTCGTGGACACGCCGACGGATATATTCGTCATCATGGAATACGTTGCAGGCAAGGGTTTAGGGTTTAGGGTTTACGGTTTAGGGTTTAGGGTTTAGGGGTTAGCGATTGCCGCTTTCGGTCTAGGGTTTGGGGGTTATGCAGTTGGCAGATTTGTTGGGGCGGCGGTGAAGCCCTGGGGAGACAGCCCAGCAGGACATGCCCTCCGCTGACTCGAGGGTTTAGGGTTTAGGGTTTAGGGTTTAGGGTTTGTGGTGCAGGCGGAGAGTTATTCGATCACATCATACAGAAGGCCAGGCTCTCCGAGTCGGAGGCCCGCCGCTTTTTCCAGCAGATTGTCTCCGCCGTAGAACACTGCCACCAGCACCTCGTAAACCCTAAACCCTAAACCCTAGACCCTAAGCCCTGAAGCCATTCAGAAGCCTGGAATAGTGCACCGGGAACCCTAGCTGCGACACCTAAAACCCTTCTCATAGCATTGGGAGCCTTAATGCCTCACTTTACGGCCTATGGAAACTCTGAGGGTCTAAGGAGGTTTTAGGGTTTAGGGTTTAGGGTTTGGGTGGCTTGCAGATATGTCACCGAGACCTGAAGCCTGAAAACGTCCTGTTAGATGAAAATCTGAATGTGAAGGTTGGCGATTTTGGCCTCTCGAACTTTATGAGGTAAACCCTAAACCCTAAACCCTAAACCCTAGACGGTATATCTTAAACCCTAATCTGTAGAGGCGACCCGCGAACGCGTGCTTCTCAAGAGCGCGGCGGGACCTGGCGTTTAGCATGCATGCATTAGGGTTTAGGGTTTGGTGGTTAGGGTTTAGGGTTTGTTCAGGGACGGAGAATTTTTGAAAACTTCTTGTGGCTCGCCTAATTATGCATCTCCTGAAGTCGTCTCTGGAAAGGCCTACGCGGGTCCAGAGGTGCGAAACCCTAAACCCTAAACCCTAAACCCTAAACTGAAAGTTCCAAGGTGTAAAGGTTAAGCCCGACATTCCAGATTCTTGACTACGAACAAACGCAGAGACACGAGGAGGTGTGGGTAGGGGCTTGTATGGATTTAGGGTTTAGGGTTTAGGGTGCTTTTGTATGGATTGCGGGGCCGGGGGAGATCGAGGGTTTAGGGTTTGGAGTTTAGGGTTTAGGGTTTTGCAGGTGGACGTGTGGTCCTTTGGAGTAATTCTGTACGCCCTCCTCTGCGGCTCTCTGCCATTTGACGATGAGCACGTGCCGAACTTGTTTAAGAAAATTAAACATGGTAAGCCCTAGACCCTAAACCCTAAACCCTAGATGCGCAGCTCCTCGTCACCCCTAGAAGCAGGCGATGTGTGGCAGCCCCTAAACCCTAAACCCTTGTCACCGCATCCCCTCCTTTCAATCCGCATGCCCGCCAAGGTTCATCCGGGTATAATACTACCCACTCTCAACGGCTTAGGGTTTAGGGTTTAGGGTTTAGGGTTTAGGGTTTGGGCTCTGTCGCAGGCAACTTCACGCTGCCGGGCCACCTGAGTTCAGGTAGCCGCAGCTTGCTGCTGCAGATGTTGGTGGTGGACCCCAGCCGTCGCATTCAGCTGCAAGACATAAAGAGACACCCGTGGTTTGAGGAACGGTTGCCTGCCTATCTCCGCACCCTCAAACCCGCGGCGGTTTGTGGGGGGCCCCCAGACGCCCTTGTGCTTAATCAGATGGCAAAGGCGAGACGCAAACCCTATTAAACCCTAAACCCTAAACCCTCGGGTTGGACTCGCGGGGGCACGGAGCAACGCCCGGGCAGCGAGCGACCCGGGAGAGTAGAACCGGGAAGCGGGGGGTTGGGAGATTTACGACCGAGGGTTTAGGGTTTAGGGCTTAGGGTTTAGGGTTTGCGTGCAGCTGGGATATGACGTGAGCGACCCCTCCGTCTTCCTACGGGGCCTCGTGGGATTTCCAAGGAGCCGAGAGGCGGTGGCTTATCAGCTGCTTTCAGACCGCAGGCGGAAGCAGATTGCTCTTTCCGGTGCATTCACAAACCCTAAACCCTAGACCCTAAACCCTAGTTTGTTCCTAAACCCTCGAAAAATGCGACACGCGGAATTCACTGTGGCGGCGTCGGACGGCAGCTCTTCCCCATCGAAACACCCTGGACTGCAGAGTTGCACGGTTGTTTAGGGTTTAGGGTTTAGGGTTTGGGTTTTGTGTTCAGGAGTAGTGCCCGAAGAACCCCCTACCTTTCCTGCTAGCGTCTTGCGGCGGCTGAGCCTCCGCTGCTGCGGGAGGGCTTCTGCATGCGCAGCAGCAGCATCGCTGCTGTCGCTGCAGCAGCAGCTGGGGGGTCACATGCCGGGCAGCAGCAGCATGAGCTGCAGCGGCTGCTTTGGGGGAGGGGGAGGCGCAGCAGCAGCAGCAGCAGCAGCAGCAGCAGAGTCTTCGCCCGAGTGCCGCTCGCCAAGCGGGGGTAGCTCATGGGCTACTGCGAGGTGGAAGCTGGGCATAGAAGCCGCCTTCGACGCACCGATCCTCATAACCGCTGTAAACCCTAAACCCTAAACCCTAAACCCTAAAACCTTGAACCACAGCGCAGTCCTTAATGGCAGGTGCATGCAGCTACGGACGCACGCAGCAGCGCGAACCCTCACCCTCTCTCCCCAGGAGAAAGTTCATCAGGGCTCTCTCTAGGGTTTTGTTCTTTGTTGGGGTTTACGGCTTGGGGTTTCACTAGGGTTTAGGGTTTAGGGTTTGCGACTGCTGCAGATTCTTAACACCCTCAAGGCCTGTGACTACGAGTGGCATTTAGTGTCTCAGTATAAACTCCGCTGCCGCCCGCTGCGCACTTCCCAGCAGGAGCCCGCGAAGTCCCCTGCCAACAGCAGCAGCAGCAGCAGCAGCAGCAGCAGCAGCAGCAACGGGGAGTTTGCATGCGATACGGAAGACATTATTCTGGTGGTTCAACTTTTCAAAGTCGGCAGCGGCCGCTACGTCATCGACGTCCAGCTCTTCGAGGGATGCGCGATGGGTAAGGCCGCAGCTAGCTAGCCACGCAGGCATCTAGCTAGCCACGCAGGCAGCTAGCTAGCCACGCAGGCAGCTAGCTAGCCACGCAGGCAGCTAGCTAGCCACGCAGGCAGCTAGCCAGCCACGCGCCGCACACACCAGCTAGCTAGCCAGACAGGTAGCCATGCAGATAGCCAGCAAACACGCAGCAAAGTGCGCGGAGGAGCAGCCAGCTAGCTAGCTAGATAGCTAGCTAGCTAGCCCCATGTGGGGCTGTCGATCGGTGCTGTGGGGGATGAAAACCCATCCAGGAGTCTGTACATACACCAGATACGCCTGACAGGGCTTGATTCTTTGTGTTTGTTTGCGGTGTATCTACACCTCAGTGTCTGTTGCATGCGTTTGTTTGCGGTGTATATACACCTCAGTGTCACGTGCATGCGTTTTTTTGCGGTGTCTGTACACCGCAGTCTCGATCTCGGAGGCTCTTTGGGTGACCTCGGCAATTTACTCGGCGCTGACGCAGCTGCAGCGGCAGCAGCAGCGCTGCAGGCTGCATGCGCCCTCGCCGCCGCAGCCGCAGCAGCAGCAGCTGTCGACGCCCCCCTTCTTGCTGCCAACCTGGTCCCCAACAAACCCCGTCACCCTCTCTTCAGGGGGCCCCCCCCACAGACTCTTCGCTTGAGCTTGTGCGCATGCAGCAATCCGCATGCACGCATGCATGCATGCATGCATGCATGCGACTGCATGCATGCAACTGCATGCATGCATGCGTGCATGTATGCAGTCACCAGCATGCAAGCGCATGCGTGCATGCAACTGCATGCATGCATGCATGCAGGGACATTTATCTAGGCAGTGTTTGTGTGTGTTGTTGCACGCCTGCATGCATCAGGAATTCGTCGCAGGTATTTTGTTTGATGCATGCGGTGTTAATAGGGTGTTGTTTGCTGCTGCACGCATGCAGCAGGGATGGCTTTCGCGTCAGCTTGGGGCTGCATGCAACGCCTATCCAGCTCCGGAGGTTCGCCGCCGCAGGTTTAATGCATGCAGCTGCTGCTGCAGCTGCTGCAGCAGCTGCTGCTGCTGCCAGCCGTTGCAGCAGGAGAGCGCGCGACTTGTCCTGAGTTTCTCGCCACCAAACGTTAGCAGGTGCATGCAGCTGCATGCAAGATGCATGCTGCTGCATGCAAAATACATGCTGCTGCATGCAAGATGCATGCAACTGCATGCAAGATACATGCTGCTGCATGCAAGATGCATGCAACTGCATGGAGGACACTTTGTTTACTTTTTAGGGTTTAAGGGAGCCCCAACCCTGCTGCACTCGGTTGATAATGTCGAGGAGAAAATGCTCGCCTGCTGCCTTCTTAATCTCTGCTGCTGCTGCTGCTCCTAGTTCTGCTGCTTCCTCCGGTGTATAGACAGCTGCAGCAGCAGCAGCAACGTGAAACATTCGAGAGCCGTCGGGCGTACCCACGAACCCCCTAAATTCCAGGCCTTGCGGCTGTTGTTGCTGCCGCTGCTGCTGCTGTTGCTGCTGCTTCTGCTGTTGCTGCTGCTGCAGCAGTTGCTGCTGCTGCTGCGGCACAGCTATTGCACCGAGGGGAGTCCTACAGCTGCCGTCTAGCTTCTGTAGGAAGGCGCGTTCTGCTGCTGCTGCAGTTGCTGCAGCAGGATCATTGACTGGCAGCAGCAGCTGCAGCGTGCTGCTGTCATCCGTGCGGCACTGAGCAGCAACAATCCCCTGTGCTGCTGCAGGGATAAAGCAGAATTGAGGGAGAGCAACAGCAGCAGTGTCTTCGTAAGGACTGGCAAGACGGAAAACCTCTAGTCCCTTTGCTGCTGCTGCTGTGGGCTGCTGCTGCTGCTGTTGCTGCTGCAGCAGAGACAGCCGCCGCAGACCTGCTGCAGCAAGCAACGTGCCATGTGCTGCTCCCTCCCGCAGCTTCCGCAGCCGCGTCTGCACGTTGCCCCGCAGCAGCACACAGCGCACTCTTGCTGCTGCTGCTGCTGCTGCTGCTGCTGCTGCTGGTGTTCCTGTTGCTGCTGCTGCTGCGGTTGCAGAGCTGCGGCCAGCAAGGTGCAGCAACAAGGCCTGTCGCCTGAGCGAAGAGCTGCCAATCAAAATTTCGTCCTCAGTGCTGCTGCTGCTGCTGCTGTTGCCGCTATTGCTGCTGCTGCTATTGCTGCTGCTGCTGCTGCTGTTGTTGCTGCGGTTGGTTTCTGTAACGGTGATGAAATTTCTGGTAGCGTTTGTTTCCGCAGCAGCAGCAGCCGGTGCTGCTGCTGCTGCTGCTGCTGCAACTGCGTCTAACAGCGGCTGCAGTTTATGCTGCTGCTTGGCAGCAAACAGCAGCAGGTCTCGGGGGTCTTCCCGCTGCAGCAGCGCAGCAAGACACATGCTGCTGGGCAGCGTGTTGCTGACATCCTTGAGGGAATGAACAGCAAAATGAATTTGCTGCTGCTGCACCGCCTCATCAAGCTCCTTGCTGAACAAACCCTTGCCCCCTAGCTGCAGCAGCTGTTGCTGCAGCAGCCGGTCTGCTGCTGTTTGATAAGGCACCAGCTCCGCCTCCCCGTAGCGCAGCCGCTGCTGCAGCGCAGCAGCAGCAGCAGCAGGCAGCGCGCCTGCTGCTGTTCCCTGCAGCAGCTCGCTGCACTGGTCCCCCAGCCGTTCCCGCTGCAGAAGCTGCTGCTGCTGCTGCAGCAGCTGCTGCAGCTGCTGCTTCTGCTGCTCGTCCTCCTCAAGAAAGGCAGCAACAGCAGCAGGGAATCGGTCAGCAGCAGCAAACACAACTTGCCGCAGCACCTGCTTCGCCTGAATCAATGCTAAGGGGGACCATCGGCTCCCCACCCGCAGCAGCGGCTTATCTTTCTCTGCTGCTGCAGCAGCAGCATGAACTATGGAAAGTACACCGGCGATCTTATACTCAAAAGTAGTGAGTTCCGGCGACCAAACCCTCCGTGCCAAACCCTACACCCTAAACCCTAAACCCTAACCCTCAAATGCACGGGTTCTCGTGCCTTTTACAGTGGCTCCAGGAAGCAGGAATTAGAGTTTAGGGCTTGGGGTTTAGCGTCAATAATCGAGAAGCAGAAAAATAATACCGGCCATTCCTACTTCCTGCAAAATCGTTGCCGCGCCCAGCAGCCAGTCGGCAGCAGCAGCAGCAGCAGCAGCAGCAGCAGCCGCCGCAGCAGCAGGAGCAGACGACTGCTGCATGTGGCGATAGGGCAAATGGGACCCACGGGTTTGTTTGGTAGTTTGAGTGTCTGGAGACAAACTGCGGCTTTAGAAGGGTGTTAATTCCACACCGCAGCAGCAGCGGCAGCAGCAGCAGCAGGAGCAGCAGCAGCAGCAGCAGCAGCAGCCAGGGCAGCCGGAACGTCGCCCGCAGTCGCAGGGGCAGCATGAAATAACCGTCTCCCGAAACACTCTCTCAATTATTCGCCCTGCTACTGCAGCAGCAGCAGCAACACAAGCAGCAACAGCAGCAACACCAGCAGCAACAGCAGCAACAGCAGCAACAGCAAGTAGAGCCCGCGGTCCTGTCCCTTCTTCGCGTTGCTGCTGCAGCTGCAGCTGCTGCTGTGCTGCACAATGGAGAGAAGCGTCTGGCATGATGAGACGCTGCTGCAGCAGCAGCTACAGCGCAACCTGCAGCAGCAGCAGCAGCAACAGCAGCAGCAGCAGCCTCATGACCAAGGGGCCGCAGCAGGCGCTGCAGCTCTGCGTATTCGGGTGTCTGAAAATTTGCTGCGGCTGCTGCTGCAGCTCGAGAGAAATCGTAAGATCCGCCGAGAAGGAGCTGCTGCCGCTGTTGCTGCTGTTGCTGCTGGTGCCGCTGCTGCTGCTCTTGCTGCTGGTGTTGCTGTATTGCCGCCTTCGTTGCTGCTGCTGTTTTCTAAGCTGTTGCTGCTGCTGCTGTTCCTATATGTGCGGTGGCTGTTGCTGCTGCCGGTGCTGCGCCTGCTGTGTGCAATGGCCGTGCTGCTGCTTCTGCTAACATTGTTTCAATTGCTGCTGCTGCTGTTGCTGCTGCTGCTGCTGCTGCCTTTGATCCCCCAGCGAGGTTTTTCGCTTCTTCCTATCTGCCCAGTCAGCAGCACCTGCTGGCACGGGAGCAGGAGGAGCTGCTGCAGCCGCTGCAGCAGGAGCTGCTGCTGCTGCTGACGCAGTGCAGCTCCCAGCGGACAGCAGCAGCAGCAGCAATCACTGAAGAGGAGGTCGAGGAGACAGCAGCAGCAACAGCAGCAGCAGCAGGGAGCAACCTAACCGCTCTGCTGCTGAAGGCTCACCAGTGCCTCGCGCAGCTGCTGACAAAGCAGCAGCAACAGCTGCTGCTGCAGTCGCCGCAGCAGCAGCAGCGGCGGGAGAAACCGCAGCAGCAGCAGCTTCTCATTAGTGTGACCCCAGATTCCTCAGCGTCAGCAGCAACAGCAGCAGCAGCAACAGCATCAGCAGCAAAAGGCAGCAGCAGCAGCTGCCCCCTAACAAATGAATTTGAGACGACTTCCCTCTGCTGTTTGCTGCAGCGGATTCGGCCTCCAGGCAGCAGCAGCGGTGGGTCAAGTAGTAAACCCTGAGAAACCCTAAACCCTAAACCCTAAACCCCAGACCCTAAACCCTAAACCCTCAATTTTAGCAGTATACTGGATCCTGGTCACGCTCCAGCACTCGGTTCAGGGCCTGGACAGCAGGGTTTAGGGTTAAGGGTTTGCAGCAGGCTCCCACGTGGGGTTTAGGGTTTAGGGTTTAGGGTTTACGGTGTAGGGCTTAGGGTTTGTTCGGGTTTTCAGAATCACCGGTGGATACACTACAAGGCAAGGGGTCATCTACCTCACGTGAGGCAGCAGCTGCTGCTGCTGCTTCCCGCCAGCAGCTGCTGCCTTTCGACATCCTGCTGCTGATAGAGCCGCGCTGC
>HG713059.1:63817-68817 GCA_000499725.1 Eimeria brunetti | reverse complement strand
AGGGTTTAGGGTTTGTTGAGCAGGACACTTTGACGGACTTGGCGGGCGACGTATGGCACAGCGCCTTTTTGCCTGAGTCCTCTCCGGAGAGCAGCAGCAGCAGTTGCTGCTGCGGGGCTTCTTGCTGCTGCTGCAGCAACAGCAGCAGCAGCAACAGCAGCGCGAGGCTGGAGCAGCTATTGGTATCTCTGCTCGGCAGCAGCGAGGAAACAGTTCGCATGGAGGCGATCAAACTGCTAAATGCCTTCTACGACAGGTGCCCAGGGTTTAGGGTTTAGGGTCTAGGGTTTACGGTTTAGGGTTTAGGGTTTAGGGTCTGGCGGGGAGAGGGAAATGTCGGGAGTTTACAAGTACGGCAGCTGTGCGTGTCGCACTCACAGCACCGAGCTAAGGTTTAGCGCCAAGGGTTTAGGGTTTATTGTCTAGGGTTTAGGGTTTAGGGTTTAGGGTTTAGGGTTTGCGGTGTTTGTCTCAAGACACGACTGGCAGCTGCGGCGGCCCCTTGACCCCGTTATCCGAGCAGTAGGGGAGCGGTTTGTTATAGAAGTGTTGATAGAGGTGGACGACAGCAGCCACCGCAGCAGCAGCAGCAGCAGCAGCAGCAGCAGCAGCAGCAGCAGCAGCAGCAGCAGCAAGGGCCCTGAAGATATATTTCTGGTGCTAGTGGCCCCTTCCTTCAACCGCTGCTGCAGGACTGGAGTATACTCTTACCACCCGCTGCAGTGGGAGCTGCCAATAGAAAGCAAAGAGCAGCAGCAGCAGCTGCAGATACACCTGGCAAATCAGAAGGAAGAAAGGCTGCTGCTGCGGAAGGCAGCAAGCTTCAGGTCCTCCGACAGAACCCCCGTATTTGCTGCTGGCGTTGCTGCTGCACCCCCTGCTGCTGCTGCTGCTGCTGCTGCTGCGGAAGCTGTAGCAGCCTCAGCACCTACCCTTAGTCCCCTCACAACTACCCGTCTCTCTCCCACGACAGTCGCGAATCAGCAGCAGCAACAGCAGCAACAGCAGCAGCAACAGCAGCAGCAGCAACAGCAGCAGCAGCAGCAGCAGCAGAAGCGCAGCACGCTCTGGCTAGGGCGCGTAGACTTTGGTTATTTCACCCGCTGTGGTTTCTACGACTGGAGAATATGCAGGGCCAACGAACAGGAAGGCACCTGGTAAACCCTAAACCCTAAACCCTAAGCCATAAAATCTAACACTCCTTGGGGCCTGTGATGGGTCTAGAGCATCGCGCTGGGCTGCTGTGCACAAGGGTCCACGGCTTAGGGTCTAGGGTTTAGGGTTTAGGGTTTAGCTGGCGCTGACACTGTTGCAGGTCCGTTGTTGAGAGCGCGGGAAGGAGACAGGCAGCAGCAGCAGCAGCAACTGCTGATGCAGCAAGCAGCAGCAGCAAGGGTCGCCGCACAGCAGCAGCTGCAGCACAAGCCTTGAGGCACAGGCAGCAGCAGCACCGGCCCTTCCCAGGGGCCGTTATAGACGAGTGTTATCCTTTGCAGGTGCGTGCGAAACCCTAAACCCTAAACCCTAAACCCTAAACCCTAACCAACGTCCTACACCCTAAACACTAAGCCCTGGCTCTGGCCTGTTCCCTACGGGCCAGCCATTCAAATTGAGGGTTTAGGGTTTAGGGTTTAGGGCTCAGCTGAATAGGAGAAGGTGCGCGGCCATTCGGGCCTGGGGATGTGAGCTGCAGGGGTTATTCCCACAGGGTTAGGGTTTAGGGTTTAGGGTTTAGGGTTTGTGTGTCAGGGACGCGTCATTGTATTGCCTGAGGGATACCAAGAGCTGCAACCCCATGAAATTTTCGTTGATCAGCACGAGGCCCAGTGGCACGAGGAAACTGGTCAAACCCTAAACCCTAAACCCTGAAGGCAACGGGTTTATCCCTAAACCCTAAACCCCTAAACCCTAAACGAGAGACGCGATGACGAATCCAAGGGTCATTAGGTGCCCTTGCGGATTAGGAAATGCGAGTGCTGGGAGGCCGCAACGTAGGTTCTGGATTTCGGGTTTAGGGTTTAGGGTTTAGGGTTTAGGGTTTAGGGTTTGTGGTTTAGGGGCCTTAACCCAGCGCGGGTCCTTTGAAGGCGTAGCCAGCAGCGCCCGCTCCTTCAGCGCTTCGCGCATTAATTGCCTCTGCATCAGCGGAGCTCAAGAGAGGGACACGGGCATGCCCCTGTACACCCGCCTCGGTAAACCCTAAACCCTAAACCCTAAACCCTAGGAAACCCTAAACCCTAAGAAACCCTAAACCCCAAACCCTAGGACACCCCAGATGCTCCAGCGGCAAGCCCGCGTCGTTGGAAGTGGAAGGAGGTCCCCTGCGTTGCTCACGCTTTTGCTCGCGATCCGGGAAGATTCGGAAGTCTGGCCCCTAGGGTTTAGGGTTTAGGGTTTAGGGTTTAGGGTTTGTGGCGCGCAGATGAAGTAACGTACGAGAACGCCGACGCGAGCCCCTTCGCGTCTCCTTGCCGCTCGGCCCCCTGCGGTTTGCTGGGGGGAAACCCTGGCTTTCTTGAGTTGGTGCAGGTACACCTCAAAACCCTAAACCCTAAACCCTAAACCCTTGAATCCTTACGAAGCCAGAGCCTCTCGCGGCCTGTTGCGGGGGGCTGCGCGTTCAACAACCCTAAACCCTAGACTTTAAGCCTTTATGGTCTAAGAGCGCAAGCCTAACACTGGCTCTCTGGGGTTTAGGGTTTAGGGTTTAGGGTTTAGGGTTTAGGGTTTGTGACGCAGGAATGCCATCGGGAAGGCATGCGGGTCGTTGTTGATGTCTCAACTAGGGTTTCATCTTCTCACCCTCACCGCCACTACTTGCCGCTAATGCTTTTTCACGAGGTGCAGCTAAACCCTAAACCCTAAACCCTAGGCTGTCGCGGTAGCAAACTTCAGAGACCAACGGGCCAGCAACCCTAGGCCTCGCTGTAAGGCCCTCGTGGGCGGCTCTGCATTCAAACGGAAACTGGGGGTTTAGGGTTTAGGGTTTAGGGTTTGGAGTGTGGATACTCAGGATGCGGAGGGAAAGGCCAACTTCTTTTATGGCGGCGAAAGCAGGGGCGTCAAACGCGGGGGTGAGGGTTTAGGGTTTAGGGTTTAGGAGCGAGAGGTGGCTTGGTCTGCTCCTTATCACTTATAATTGGCCAGGGCTAGGGTTTAGGGTTTAGGGTTTAGGGTTTGTGGTTTGGGGTTTGTTTTACAGAGACTGCTCTGCCCAATTATCGCAAGGTGGCGAGCTGGAACCGGTTTGTGCTGGACGTCCTGGCTTGGGTTAAGAAGTTCGGTGCGCCAAACCCTAAACCCTAAACCCTAAACCCTAGCTCTCGCGCCGTTGCTTGTTCCTGAGGGTTTGGCGGGCCGAGTTCGCCGCTCCGGTCTGTCCATCGCCCCTCGAGTGTGTAGGATCCCTGTTTCCCAGAGGGTATGTGGCGAGGGCGTAGGGTTTAGGGTTTAGGGTTTAGGGTTTGGGGTTCAGGGATAGACGGCTTGAAGATTCTTAATAGCTCCAGCGCCCCCGAGGTTTTAGCGGCCAACGAAACGGCCCTAAACCGCCGGGATGCCGACGGGCAGGCAGCATATTCTCCAGAAGAAGTTATTACTGGACAGGTGCCCAAACCCTAAACCCTAAACCCTAAACCCTAGACCCCGACAAAACCCTAGAAACTCCCTCTCTCAGCCGTGGCCCCTAAACCGCAATCTCACAGGGAGCCGCCAACTCTTCTGTAAATAGTCTGACGGGGGTTGAGGGGTTTATCTAGGGTTTACGGGTTATCTAGGGTTTAGGGTTTAGGGTTTGCAACTGCTGCTTGGATGCGGCCGTCCAAGGCAAGGGGATTTCGCTGAGATGGAGGCCTAAGGTACAAGGTTTGGAGACAGGCTCTCAGGCTGGGGTTTAGGGTTTAGGGTTTAGGGTTTAGGGTCTGGTCGCGCAGGTGGTAGTGCCGGGGACGCACAATGTGACGGGATATTGGAGCTTAGCGAAGTCTGCCCGTTTCTATCCAAACCCCTTCCTGGTCAAGGTGAGCTAGGGTTTAGGGTTTAGGGTTTAGGGTTTACGTTCGGGGTTTAGGATTTAGGGTTTAGGGTTTGGGCTGTCGGTGTGTTCCTTCAGCTGTGTCGATCTGTATGGGCAGAAAGCCCCAACTTTCTGCTGCTAGCTGAGGCGTCCCCCGTTGGTCTCGAGGGTTTAGGGTTTAGCGCATGCACTGCATGCGGCGATTCTCCGCTAAACCCTACATCTCGATTCTGTCCCTCCTGCTCTGCTGCGCTCCCGGAGTCAGTGCCAAACCCTAAACCCTAAACCCTAAACCCTAGTCTTTGCCGTTCGTCTTCCGCTATGAGAGTGCAGGGCGCCCACAGCGCCCGCTTCAAGGCAGGGGTTCACGGAAACAAGGCCTAGGGTCTAGGGTTTAGGGTTTAGGGTTTAGTGTTTGAGTGAATGCAGGAAACTTGTCTTACAACGGGCAGACGCCACTGCTGCCCTTTTGTGTCGGAGCGGTTTGGTGCCGGTGGTGCAGCACGTTGCGTCTTTAGTTCCTTCCGTGATAAGTAGGCTAGGGTTTAGGGTTTAGGGTTTAGGGTTTGGGGTTTAGGATGGGAAGAAAGGGAGAGCACTCGCTGAAGAAGACAAACAGGCAGATATTTGTAGGTTGTAGGCACAAAGTTTCATCTCTATGGGCTTCTGTAGAACGTTTGCCCTTTGAACCCTAGGGTTTAGGGTTTAGGGTTTAGGGTTTTGGTTGTGCAGGTGGACACATCTCGGTGGCTTCGCTCTTCAAGACGCTGGGCAAACAGCACGCAGCACTGCCGCCTGGGGGAGCCTTGCTGCAGGCACGCTAGGGTTTAGGGTTTAGGGATTAGGGTTTAGCCCTGAGGGTCTAGGGTTTAGGGTTTAGGGTTTCGAGTTGATGGTCTGAGGTTTGCGTTCGGCCTTGTTGAATGCGTAGAAGCGTCAACTGGGAAGGCCCCAGGGCCACTCATTTAAGGCCTAGGGTTTAGGG
>HG713059.1:56317-58817 GCA_000499725.1 Eimeria brunetti | reverse complement strand
ATCGCTAGGCTTTAAGCCATTAGGCTGCTAGGCCGGGTCTTTCGCTGCGGTGGATGCAGCGCCGCGGCTGCCGACTGATTGGAGCTGATTTTGCGGGTTCAAAGATTAGGGTTTAGGGTTTAGGCCTCACCCCTTAGGGTTTAGGGTTTAGGGTTTAGGGTTTGTGTGTCATCAGGAATTCGGCCAAGAGGTCATCGTTATCTCTCCCTACTACGACAGAAACAGGCGAGCAAAACCCTTTTCTCTAAACCCTTGCTTTCTCCGTCGCTAAAACGTGCTGCAGGCTAGGGTTTAAGGGCTGGGGTACACGGGTTAGGGTTTAGGGTTTAGGGTTTAGGGTTTGCGGATCAGACGGGGAGAAAGAGGGTATTTGGAGAAGGACGGAATATCCCATGCCTTCAACGTTGAGGTGCACGTCGGCGGCGAGTTCATTCAACTCGGTACCCTCTAAACCCCAAACCCTAAACCCTAGACACTAAACCCTAAACCCTACGGGGGCTCTAAACTCCAAACCCTTGCTGATAGTCGGGTCCTAAGCCGCATCCTGTTCCACAAGCAAAACCCTCGAACGAAAGTTGGAAGGAACCAATGCGGCGTGTTGAATGCAAGGCCTAGGGTTTAGGGTTTAGGGTTTAGGGTTTGCGGCTGGGCGCAGGAATCCACCGGGGCTGTGTCGTTAAGAACGTTCAGCTTTATTTTATCCACCACGCTTCCATCTTCCCTCAGCCTTACCCCGAGTTTTACGGGGTAGATGCGATAAGGTACAAACCCTAAACCCTAAACCCTAGCCGAGGGGCAAACCCTCGAGGGCAGGCTGCCGCAAACACACAGCATAGCTAATTAGCGAGATTATAGGATACTAACGCCAAGACCAGTTGTCCAGGCCCTACAAACCCTAAACCCTAAACCCTCTATACAACACTATCGTGGATGCGGCTGCCGTGCTGCTGCTGCGCAGATGGCTGTGCTTGGCTCGGGGTTAGGGTTTAGGGTTTAGGGTTTAGGGTTTACGGCCGTGTGCGTGGCTGTCGCAGAATGCTTGTAACCTTCGCAAAGGGCGCCTTGGAGCTTCTCTGTCACGAGCGGATTATTCCACAAGTCGGCCACGACCAAGGGTCTAGGGTTTAGGGTTTAGGGTTTAGGGTTTAGGGTTTAGGGTTTGGGGTTTGGGGCCGTCGCCGGATTTGGCTGTAAGGGTGTTTGGTCGGCGTATAGTTGGCAATAAAAGGCACAAACAGGCACTACAACGGGCGTGTGGCCTACGGCCTAGGGTTTAGGGTTTAGGGTTTAGGGTTTAGGGTTTGTGTGCAGCTGATTGTGACGAACGACTGGCCCACTTCTTTGATTCCCGCCTACGCTAAGAATGGCTTCTTCGGTTCTACCTTCGACAACACTACTTTTTTCCACATCATTCACAACCTAGACCCCAACTACGAAGGTAGCTAGCCAAACAGCTAGCTAGCTGGCTAGCTGGCTAGCTAGCTAGCTGGGAAGTGGAGTGCTGCGGTTGTTTCTGTGGCCGCGCAGGCGCAGAAATGCAGGCAAAAGAGCGATTGTGCCGACTGAGGGTTTAGGGTTTAGGGTTTAGGGTTTTGCTGCAGGCCGGATTTACATGAACAAGCGCGAAGATGCCTACTGGCTGCATCAACTCCCTACGGAGCTTCTGGTGGACCCTCTTTGGCACAACCACGTCGTCAACCCCTCGAGGTCCAGTTGAGGGTTTAGGGTTTAGGGTTTAGGGTTTAGGGTTTAGGGTTTGTGGCGTATGGCGTGTTGAACCGCAGTTTATTTCCCGTGCTTTCGGGTCTGTTTTCTGCGCACGGCGGCAGCAGAGGGCCCTGCGTGTGTGTGTGCCTTTAGCGGGTCCAGCCGCGAGGGTTTAGGGTTTAGGGTTTAGGGTTTAGGGTTTGGGGGTTTCTGCGGCCCGCTTCTGGTCTGCTGCAGATGCGTGCTGCTGCAGTGCGACTCCTGGGGCACAGTGTCTCCTTCCTACCGCGCCGAGCTGCTGCAGGAAGGAGACAGTTGCTGCCAAACCTCGCCGCTGGCGCCGCTGCTGCGGAGACACTCCAGTCCCTTCGCAGTCCCCAACGGAATCCCCATACAGGTCAGGTCCAAACCCTAAACCCTAAACCCTAAACCCTAAACCCTACGACGCGCCGGAGACAGCCCGCACACAAACCGCCAAGTCGAAACCCCACCCGCCAGACGCAGACCCAAACCCTCGGCGCTGCAGCAACAACACATCCAGCGGCTCTTAGGGTTTAGGGTTTAGGGTTTAGGGTTTAGGGTTTAGGGTTTAGGGTTTAGGGTTTAGGGTTTGGGTGCAGCGGCGTCTGGACGCCATAGCGGCGCTAGGGTTTGCTGACCACTACGAAGCGAAGGCGGCGCTGCAGCGGGAATATTTTGGGATGCAGCAGCCCGATGATGCCATTCCTATTTTCGCATTTATTGGCAGAATCACAGAACAAAAAGGTGCTGCTGCTGCTGCTGCTGCTGATGC
>HG713059.1:18439-34250 GCA_000499725.1 Eimeria brunetti | reverse complement strand
CCCCCGGGGGCCCCCGCGTTGGGCGGGGGCCCCTGCTGCTGAGGGTTTGATGCTGCATAGGCAGCCATAGTAGCTGAGGCGGCGATAATATAGACAGCAGCAGAATAGATAAAGGGGGTTTAGAATTGAATTGTTTGGAATTATAAATGAGAGAAAGGGGAAGAAATTAGAAAGAGAAAAAGAAGGAAAAGCAGAGGGGGCAAATGGCGGAATGCGAGCGAAGCACGCGCTTTCTGTGGCTGCCGCAAACCCTAAACCCTAAACCCTAAACCCTAAACCCTAAACCCTAAACCCTGAGCACGCGCCGTCCGCTTTGAGGATGCACTTGAGTTCTAATATAAACAAAAATAAAAGAAGGCTGAACCCCTGCAGTATTAACAGCATTTCAGGGGAGAGGAGCTGCTGCAGCTGTTGGCGCCCGGGCGGATGAGGGTTTAGGGTTTAGGGTTTAGGGTTTAGGGTTTGCGGCTGGGGCTTTAGGGGCTTTGCGGCGGGGTCCCTGCTATAACCAAACACTAATTCCTCTCTTTTCTTCAATTGTAGCCACTGTACACAGCAGATAGCTGCTTCCTTTGCTGCTGCTGCTGCTGCCGCTGCTGCTGCTGCTGCTGCTGCAGCAGCAGCAGGTTTGCAGCACTTTGCCCCGCCTGCAGGCCCTTTTTTTCCAGTTTTTTTCTCCATTCTCCCCATTATATTCTTTGTTTTCAAAGACACAAAGGAATATAGGCTGCTACCGGGTGCTGATTGCTGCTGGGGAGGATGCAGCAGCAGCAGCAACGGCAGCAGCAACAGCAGCAGCAACAGCAGCGACAGGTTGCCGTCTCTGAGCAAGAAACAGCTGCTGCAGCTGCCGCTTCTGCTGCTGCAAATGCAGCAGCAGACAGCAGCAGCTGCGCTGCCTGCCGAACTTTGAATAGACAGGACAGCGGATTAACAAGCAGCAGCAGCAGCAGCAACAGCAGCAGCAGCAACAACAGCAGCAGCAGCAGCAACAGCTGCAGCTGCACTAGCGCAGCAGCTGAGTTGCGTGTCGCTGGGTCCCATCCGTCTCCCCGGCAGCGCAGCAGCAACTGCAGCAGCAACTGCAGCAGCAACTGCAGCAGCACCCGCAGCAGCAGCAACCGCAGCAGCAACCGCAGCAGCAACTGCAGCAGCCCAATCAGCAGCAGCAGTAGCACCTGCATCAGCCCGATCAGCGGCAAAACGGCCTGCAGCAGCAGCAGCAACAGCAACAGCAGCAGCAGGTTGCTGCTGCAGCAGCGGTGGCTGTGTCTGCATCGGATTGTTGTCTTGCTGCAGCGCTGCTGTCTCCTTTTGCTGCTGTCTCTTTTCTTGTGCTGCTCCCTAGCTGCTGCTGTATTCCGGCTGCTGCTGCGCTGCGGGAATGCTGCAGCTCGTGGGCGGAAGCAGCAGCAGCAGTTGCAGCAGCAGCAGCAGCTGCTGCAGCAGCAGCAGCTTGCTACTGTTGCTGTCAAGGGGACTGCACCAGCAGCAGCAACGGGAGCAGCAGCAGCAGCAACGGGAGCAGCAGCAGCAGCAACGGGAGCAGCAGCAGCAGCCGCAACGCCCCCTGCTGCTCCGCCCCACCTTGTGCTTGTTTTTAACAGTGATGAACTGCTGCTGCTGATAGAAGCTGAGGCTCTGGCTGCTGCTGCTGCTGCTGCTGGTGCCGCTGCAGCAAACAAAGTTGCAACAACAACAGCAGCAGCAGCAGCAGCAAAACCGAGTGCATGCGTGCAGGAGCTGCTGCTGCCTGCTGCAGTTGCTGCTTTCTGTGCAGGGCTGAAACACCTGACCTTCAGTGATGGCCCAGGTGTATGCGCGCTGCAGCAGCACAGGCAGCAGCTGCTGCTGCTGCTGCAGCAGCTGGGCCTAGAGGTGTGGGAAGCTACGAACCAGCTGCAACAGCAGCAGCAGCCACTGCAGCAGCAGCAGCAGCAGCAGCCCTCTTGCCCTCGCGGCCCGCTGCTGCTGCATTCTCCCGCCACAATTTGCATCCGGCACCGTCAGCAGCAGCAGCAGCAGCAGCAACTGCAGCAGCAGCAACAGCAGCACAAGGGAGATGACCATACACTCCAAGTGCGGATTTTGTGTGGCTGCAGCTGCCTGCCAGAGCTGCTCAATATCTACGCAGCAAATGAGGTCTGCAGCAGCAGCAGCAGCAGCAGCAGCAGCAAGAGCAGCAGCAGCAGCATCTACAGGTGCAGCGCGGAAGCCTGCTGCTGCTGCAGCGCACGGCCATGCAGCAGCTGCCTCTGCTGCAGCAGCACCGACAGCAGCAGCACGGACAGCAGCAGCACAACCCCCAGCAGCAGGCTAACCTCAAGCAGCCATGACACAGACTTCGCTACAAGCAGCAGCAGCAGCAGCAGCAGCAGCAGCAACAGCAGCAGCAGCAGCAGCAGCGGGCTCGAAGCCGACTGTCCCCGCTGCCAGCAGAGAAGCGGCGCCTTAGGAGACAGCTGCTGCAGCGCGGCATCGCAGTGGGCGCAGCAGCCGCAGCACAGCAGCAGCAGCAACAGCAGCAGCAACAGCAGCAGCAGCAGCAGCAGCAGGACCCCGTACACTGTCCCCGCTGAAGAGACAATTGCTGCTGCTGCGGTGTATAGACAGCTCTCCTCTGGAGGGGCCTTCCCGCCTCCTCGCTGCTTGCTGCGGCTAGATGTGCCGTTGCTGCTGCTGCTGCGTGCAGTTGCTGCAGCAGCAGCAGCAACGGCAGCAGCAATTGCTGCTGCTGCAGCACAGGCCGTTTGGGGTGCAATGAGAATCTTTCCTGCTTCAGTAGGCGGGGGGCAGCAGCAGCAGCGGCAGCGGTGGACCTACTGGGCCCCCAGTCTGCTGCTGCTGCAGCAGCAGCCGCAGCTGCAGCAGCACCAAACTGCTGCTGCTGCAGTTAAGGTTCGTCAGGCATTAGAGGCCTTCACTGGGAGACACCTTAGACTAGGGCGGTAGCAGCAGCAGCAGCAGCAGCAGCAGGTGCTGCTGCTGCTGCTGCTGCTGTAGCGATTGAAAAGGAGACAGATTGTTGTCTAAGAAAGAAATATATTCTTCGCGTTTGGGGTGTATAGGCAGTTCCGCCCCTGTCTCCTTTTTGGAGACAGGAGACAGTAAATTGAAATGCTGCACTTGGGGTGTATAGGCACCTTCAGCAGCAGCAGCAGCTGCTGTACACATGCACAGAAACCGTTGCTGCTGCAGCAGTTGCTGCTGCAGCAACTGCTGCTGCAGCAACTGCTGCTGCAGCAACTGCTTCTGCAGCAACTGCTGCTGCAGCAACTGCTTCTGCAGCAACTGCTGCTGCAGCAACTGCTTCTGCAGCAACTGCTGCTGCGGCAGCTGCTGCTGCAGCTGGCGCGCTGCTGCAGCAGCAGGTGCTGCTGCAGCAGCAGCATCCTGCTTTACTTTTGCTGCTTCTGCAGCAACTACGAACTGCGGCTGCAGTTGGTTGTTTCACTTGCCGTCCTTGCTGCTCCTGCTGCTGCTGCTGCTGCTGCTGCTGCTTGCTGCTGCTGCTGCTGCTTCTTCGTTTTCTGTTTTGTTCACGCGGTGGTGGATAAGGGCAAGGTCTTGCTGCAGTCGCCAGTGCCCAGTCCATCCACTTTTTCTAAGATCCAGGAATGAAAACACAGGTGCTGCTGCTGCTGCTGCTGCTGCTGCTGTTGCTGCTGTTGCTGCTGCTGCGTCTTCGGAGGAGGGCGAGGCGTCTGCTGCTGCAGCTGCTGCTGCCTTGTCTGCTGCTGCCTTCAGCTGCTCTATTGAAAACATCTCTGCGTCTGTCTGCAGCAGCAGCAGCAACAGCAGCAGACACAGCAGCAACAACGGCAGCAGCAGCAACAGCAGCAGACACAGCAGGAGCAGCAGCAACACAAATTCACACACGTGCTGTTTCTGTGCTTGCTGCTGCTGCTGCTGCTGCCATCGCTGCTGCTGTGGCTAGGTGGGCTATATATAATATAAAAAATATATTATAAAATGAATATTATATAAAAATTAATTAATATAATATATATATTATTTACAAAATATGTAAAATATATAATATATATTTTATTATAGATGTATACTTAGTATATAAAACAGGGGAGGGAAAAGAAACGAAAAAGGAGACAAATAAAGGACAAAAGGAGACAAATAAAACACAAAAGGAGACAAATAAAATACAAAAGGAGACAAATTAGAGAAAAAGGAGACAAATTAGAGAAAAAGGAGACAAATTAGAGAAAAAGGAGACAAATTAGGGAAAAAGGAGACAATTAAAAGGAGACTGCAGCAGAGCTAGAAAAGGAGACAGAAACCCAAAAGGAGACAGCAGCACGAAAGGAGACAGAAAACACAAGGAGGAGGCGGAGGCGGACCCAGCTGCTGCTGCTGCTGCTGCTGCTACTGCTGCTGCTGCTGCTGCTGCTGCTGCTGCTGCTGCTGCTGCTGTTACCTGTTTAATGTACTGCAGCAACATCAGAGGAGGGAAAAGGGGCCACATAGTGCGGCAGAAGGTCCCTGTCTTAATGACAGCAGCAACAAACTGAGGAGACAAATTTCTGTATTTGAATCGAGCAGCAAACAGCAGCAGCTTCTGAAAGCTGCTGCGGCCTGCTGCTGCTGCTGCTGCTGCTGCTGCTGCGCCTGCTGCTGCCCCCGATCCCGCTGCTGCAGAGCCAGGCCCGAAGGCGCCCCCTGCAGCAGCATACGAAGTCGCCCCAGCTCCAGCCATCTTGCTGCTGCTGCTGCTGCTGCGGCTGCTGCTGCTGCGCCTGCTACTGCTGCTGCTGCTGCTGCTGTTGCTGTTGTTGCTGCTGTCGTTGCTGCAGGGGAGGACTCCTGAGGAGAACAACCAAAGCTAATGAGTCGTTTAGTGTTAATATTGCTGCTGCTGCTGCTGCTGCTGCAGCAGCAGCAGCAGCAACAGCTGTTTGCCCTGTGCATGCAGCCCTGCTGCAGTTCGTTGGATTTGTCTTAGTGTTTTCCCTCCCTGTTTATTAGCCCTAAACAAAAAATAAATATTATAAAAATAAATAAAAATAAATATAATAAATGCAAAAAGAACGTTTAATAGCTATCGAAATGTATCCCGGTTGTAGACTGCGTACTGCCTAGGGTTTAGGGTTTAGGGTTTAGGGTTTAGGGTCGATCCAAGAAACTCAGGCTGTAGCCCTGTTGCAGCTTGTGGCATTGCTGCTGCTGTTGCTGCTGCTGTTGCTGCTGCTGTTGCTGCTGCTGTTGCTGCTGCTGTTGCTGCTGCTGTTGCTGCCCCTTTATAGTGCGTTGTGCCACTCCTCACTATCTAGGGTTTAGGGTTTAGGGTTTAGGGTTTATTTGTAGGATGGCGTGGTTTAGCAATTGTTTACAATCTTTCTACCGCAGTGAATAATGAGAAAAGCAGAGGGGCTTAATAAGAACAATATTTTTATTGCCCTTTATTCTGCCTAAGACGGCTGCTTCTTATATCCTTTCTCCCTTTCTCTTTTTTTTGCCTTTGTCTTTCTCTTTTTTTTTACTTTTTTTCAGCTTTTACCTTCCCACGTCTCCTTACCCTTCCCCACTTTTCCTCCCTTCTTTCTTTTTCCAGCCCTTCTCAAACTTTTTTTCAGCTCTTCTCCCCTCTTCTCTGTCCAGCCCCCTAGCCCTTCTGGCCTCGCCTCAGTTCTTTTTATTTCTTTTTTTATTTTTTTTATTCTCAGAAAGAATGTGTCTCCTCTGTCCCTTTCCTGCGGCCCTCCCGCCCTTCTGTCTGCTGACTAGGGCGGGTGGGAGTGTTTTTTTTCTGACTTTTCTCCTTAATGTCTCAAGTTGAAAAGAGGCAATACAGGGAAAAAACAATTCAAAAAAGAAAAGCTCCGGGTCCCTGCCTGCATGCAACCTGTGGCGCAGGGAATAAGTCCAAAAAGATGCTGTCTTCCGCAGATGCAGACCCTCCTGGGCCAAATCTCTATTTATTCAGTTTCTTAGTGATGGCCATGGGGTACTAGCGCTAGTTAATATGGAAAATACACATAATACAGAATATGGAAGGGGATCTGATATCGGTAGCTAGCTGTCTATTATTTGGTGCATTTTCTGCAGCTGTTCCTTGCTGATGGCAGAAGGGAGACAGGAGAATTCTTGGGCCTCCTTGAAATAAAATAATGTTGATACCAACATTTGGTAGGGGTAAATGCTTGAAATGGGCCATATTACCATGATACCCTTCTTCTACACTGAACCACTTCACCAAGACATAATCCTAGACAAGCCGTAGCGGGTTCAGCAGAAGACACGTGGGGGCCCCCCTGAAGACACGGCCGATGGCTTTGGGCCAGGGAGCGATGAGGGGCTGCCCCTGGCAGAAATGCCCTAAAGAGAATATTTGCCAGGGAGCGATGAGGGGATGCCCCTGGCAGAAATGCCATAGAGAGAATATTTGCATCTTCTGCGGTGAGATTAGTAGCCGGAGGGTCTTAAGGACGGTTTGGCTCTTGAATGCATCTGTTGAGCTGCAGCAAAAGTTCAATCCTAGTCTCCTTGGACCAATCAACGACGGGGGGATGGGAATATACGTGGATAGTGCGGCACATCTACAAGTGCAGTTGCAGCACCTGCGCTGTGATCTGCTGCTGCTGGGCGAGAAGCAGTAGTTCGTAAGTGCAGAGAAGCGTTTGGTTTTGGTGCAAACAGTTAACCTCTTGGAGGTACGTGTGTCTGCAGCAGGAGTTGAACCAGAAACAGCGAAGACAGAGGCAATTAGGGAGCAGCCACTACCGCCGAGCACTTCCATGAAGTGCCAGGACTATGCAATAAACATATCTGGCTGTTCCTTGGGCTTTTATTTCAACATCCTTGCAAACGATCCGATGTCTTTCAGCGCCTTCATCGCTTTGGTTAAGGCTGACCACCCCGTGACCACTGTGGACCAGGCGTAGGCCGACGATCAGAGCGGTTGGACCAGTGGCTTTGTCGTGCTGTATTTGCAGCTTTACACCCAGCAGCAGAACTCAGTCGAGTAGCTTGATTGCCTCCCTTCAGCGAGGTGGGTTCAAAGTGCAATAAATAATTCCTCCACCCTTTCTCCCCACACACCACTGGTCCACACCGGACCCCCTTCTCTGACTCGACCAAAGATGGTGCATTTTGATGTCTTACCAACACGGCTCCTCCTTCCGCATGCAGCTCCCAGCAGCGCGATGATGCATGCGGAAAGCTTAAGGACACCACTGGTCAACCACTATGACAAGTGGCCTCTATCTGTCCAGCCCATTCACCTTAGTCGTATGAACTGTTACACCACTCAAGATCCTAACAGGGGCGAAGAGCTAAAGAAGGTCCCCTAGAACTGAATAAAGACATTTGCTGCTCGTTACCGTGTTAATGGGCTGGTCTTGTCCAGATTGTCGAGTTACCATCAACGTGGAGATGTCATCATGTCATCGATGTTGGCTTTCTAAAGGGGCTTAGGATATCTTTGAGAATTCTGTAAACTCAGAACTTTTTTTTATATTGTCAGAGATAGAATGGCCGAGGTTAAGGCCCTTAACCCAGTTGTATCCACTTGCAAAAGCCTCAGAAACCGAGACTACTATGGCGAAGGGCCCAAAAAGTTGAACTCGAGTGGGCTTCGAAGGAACGTTTACGGGCATCGATCCCACCTACACTGGCTGGAATGGAGTTTTAGATGAACAATAAAAAATAATTAAACATACTGGGTGGTAGAGTTTAAGACATTAACGAAGAGTTACCCCAGTCCCCCTTTTTGTCTCATTTCAGAAGCTAATATCCTCTCTGTATCTGTCTACGCTCCTCCCTCTACTCAGCTTCACCCCTATTTTAAGATTTCATACTTTGCCTCTGGGCCACACACTTGGGGACTGCCTGCAGAGATACAGCCTATGATCCAATATTGCTACCATTTTATTTATTTTCCTGAGTCTGGATTCCTGCTGCTGAAAGGCGGTTCCAAGCCCAAAGAGACGGAAGGGCAAAGGAGACAGTTGGAAGGAGACAGTTAGAGACTGAGTGGCCTCATCAGACTGGGCCTATGCCTATAAGGCCTGGGAGTCGGCAGCGGGGCCCTAGTAGCCACAAAGCAGCGTCTGTTGCTGTTTGTATTTTCTTTTCCTTTTCTTTATCCTAGCCTAAAGGGTATTGGTCCTTATTGTTATCTCTAATGAACTAAACCCTATTGATTGTCTGGTAAGTGGCTACCAGCTCCCCAGCGCATGCAGCAAACGGGGCTGGGAACTGACTGTCTACTGCTCTGTCTTTCTCTGCTGCAGCGCATGGCAGCCCCCCCTCCCCACAGCTGCTGCAGTCCCAGCCCCAGCCCTCTGTCTTATGCTGCTGCTGCTAGGGGCCCTCTGGGGGCTAGAGGGGCCCAGCTGCTGCTGCCATTTTGGGGATTTGTTCCAGCCTCTAGCTAGAACATTCTAGCAGCATTCATGCATGCATGCATGCACTAAGGCCAATTAGCTTTAAGTAGACAGGGCCCTCGATATCATCGAGGGGCCCCCAGCCAACTGAGGCAGCTGCTGTTAAGGTTTACAGAGGGGGGGGGCCCCTCTCATATGGCTCAGCTGCATGCAGCCTGGCTTGCTGCTGCTGGTGCTGCTGGTGCTGGTGCTGCAGCCGCTGCTGCAGCCGCTGCTGCAGCCGCTGCAGCCGCTGCAGCAAGGCAGCAAGGCAGCGAGGAGACAGCTGGTGCATGCGCCCCGGCCCGATTGCTGCTGCTGCTAGGCCCCTTCTTCTGGCCCTTAGCAGCTGAGCAGCAGGCCTCCATAAATATGAAGAATAAAAACAAAAGACAGCAGGGGTTGGAGAGAGTTGGCTGTTGTTGTGCTGCAGTGAGTAGGGGTGCAGCAGCAGCAGCAGCAGATCTGGTGTGCGGCTGCTGCTGCTGCTGCGGCAGGCCGTTACTGGAGGCTGCAAAAAGAAGAGAAAATTAAAACGCTCAGGGGAAATAAAGATTAGGGCCTAGGGTTTAGGGTTTAGGGTTTAGGGTTTAGGGCTTGGGTCAACTGTAGGGTTGTGTAAGCGACCCCACCGCTGCTGGGGGGCGCCCCGCCTAGCAGCAGCAGCAGCAGCAGGTGCTGCTGCTGTTCTTTGTTCAAGTTTTATATTTTGTGTCTCTTATAACTGTACTATTGGGTTTGAGGCTGTTGCTGCTGCAGGGCCCCCCCTGAAACTGCAGCAGCAGCAGCAGCAGCGACAGCAGCAGCAGCAGCAGGAGGGCCCCCTCCCGCTGCCCTGTTGTTGCAGTTGAGTGCAGCGGGTTTTTGTCCCTTTACCTCTTTGTAACTTTTATTTATTTCTCTCTTTAGTTTTTAACTGCCTGTCTTGGGGTGTCTGTGCAGCTTGTGCTTTCTGCTCCTGCTGCTGCTGCAGCTGCTGCTGCTGCTGGTCTTGCCGCCCTTGCGAAGCCGCAGCAGCAGCAGCAGCAACAGCAGCAGCAACAACGGCAGCACTAGCGTCTGATATCTCATCTTTAGCAGCAGGGTTTCTCTTTACGCTTCTTTACTCTTGACTCTGCTGCTGCTGCTGCTGCTGCAGCAGCAGGGGCCCTCGGGGGGCGGCCCAGCCGTTTGCTGCAGCCGCCGCAGCAGCAGCAGCAACAGCAGCAGCAGCAGCAGCAGGAGACTTAACTTGCTGCTGCAGCTAGGGACACAGCAGGTTGTGCTCATTAGTAGCACCAGCACCTACCGCAGCACCGTCCCGTAGCAGCAGATAGGGACTAACGATGCAGCAGCAGCAGCAGCAGCAGCAGCAGCAGCAGCAGGTGCCCTTGAGTGGCCCTGTGGGTGTACCGTGCGCTCCACTTCCTGCTGCGGATATAAGCGGCAGCAGCAGCAGCAGCAGCAGCAGTGTGCTCCCAGCAGCAGCCCCTGCACCGCCGGCTGCAGCAACAGCAGCAACAGCAGCAGCAGCAGCAGCTGCTGCTCCCTACAAAGGGGCTGAGCTTCCGTCTATGGGTAACTCAGGCCTGGCCTTGGAGCCCAGCAGCAGCAGCAGCAGCAAACTTGCAGAAGAAGGCATAGGCGCCCCTGCTGCTGCTGCTGCTGCTGCCGGTGCTGCTGGTGCAGCGCCGCTGCCTGCTGCAGCAGCAGGGGAGGGGGCGAGTTCGCAAGGCGCAGCAGCAGGAGCAGCAGCAGCAGGTGGGGTGTTGGGTGCTGCTTCTTGCTGCCTTGCTGCAGCAGGAGGAGAAAATGGAGATAGAGATGATGGGGGGTTGCTGCCAGAATCCTTTTTTGATCCTGCTGCAGCAAGTAGCCCCTCTGCTGCTTCTGATCTGCAGCAGAGTGCGCAGCTTGCTGCTTTTATTTCTCACGGCTACAGCGTGAGTCCTGCTGCTGCTTCTCCCGTTGCTGCAGCAGGGTCCTATGCTGCTGCTGCTGCTGCAGCAGAGGGCCTCTTCGGCCTGCGAGAGGGGCAGCTGTTCTTGCTGCAGCAGCAGCAGCAGCTGCAGCAGCAACTGGCCGCCAGCAGCAGCCCTCCCCAGCAGCAGCAGCCGCAGCAGCCCTTCCTCCCCGCTGCGCCTGCTGTGGGGACTGCTGCTGCTGCTGCTGCTGCTGTTGCTGCTCCGCCTGCTGCTCCTGCTGCAGCAGCAGGGAGGAGAGCAGCAGCAAAACGAGCATCACCGCAGCTAGGTTCAAGTTTAGCAGCAAGGATGCTAGCAGCAGACAGCACAAGACACGTCCGGGGTGGCGCTGCTGCTGCAGCAGGGCGGCCTGCTGCAGCAGCAGCAGCAGCAGCAGCAGGAGGCGCTGCACCTCCAGGAGCAGCAGCAGGCTCCAACGCTGCATGCACCGGCTCCTTCGCAACGGGGACAAGGCAGCAGCAGCGCCGGGGAGCCGCAGCAGCAGCAGCAGCTGCAGCAGCAGCAGCAGCAGCAGCAGGAGAGGAGATGCAGGGGGATGAAGATGGCAGCAGCGCAGCAGAAGAGGAGACAGGAGACAGCAGCGGGTGTGGTGGGGCTTCTAGCAGCAGCTCGGGTGCAGCAGCAGGATCTGCAGCAGGATTATCGGGAGCAGCAGCAGGGCCATCCTCGTCGTCGTCAGCAGCTGGAGCAGGAGCAGGAGCAGGAGCAGCAGCAGGAGCAGCAGCAGGGCAGCAGCAGCAGCCGCAGCAGCAGCGGCTGCGCGGGTCCCGAGCAGCAGCAAAAAGCAGCGTGAGGATAAGCAGATTATCAGCTTTGAGGCAGCGGAAGGAAAGGAGACAGTGGGGTGGGGTGTCTCCTCCTCGCGCAGCAGCAGCAGCAGCAGCAGCAGCAGCAGGAGGAGGAGGGGGAGGGGGCGAGGATCTGAACCCCAGCAGCAGCACGAGCACCAGCAGCACTGCAACAACCGCAGCAACAGCCAGCACCGCAGCAGGCAGCAGCAGCAGCAGCAGCAGCAGCAGCAGCAGCAGCGGCGGCGGCCCCGGAACAGTTGCAGCTGCCGGTCCAGCAGCAGCGGCTGCAGCCCCAGCAGCAGCAGCAGCAGCAGCTGCGGCAGCAGGACCTGCCCCCCACAGCACCGCCGCAGCAACCGCAGCAGCAGCAGCAGCAGCAGCAGCAGCAGCAGCAGCAGCAGGAGCTGTGCCAACGTTTGTTTTTCAGCGCAGCAGCTTGTCAGTGAGGGTGGGGGAACTCGTGCGGCAGCAAATGCAGCAGCAGCACAAAGTCATTTGGATGGATAGGGCTGACGCAAAACATTTGCTGCCGCTGCCAGGGATGGGAGAAGATGGGGTGTATATTGTTTGGACTGACAAGGGACTAGACGTTCTTGTAGAAATACAGGTCTCCTCCTGCTGCTGCTGCTGCTGCTGCTGCTGCTGTTGATGATGATGATGCTGCTGATGATGATGATGATGATGCTGATGATGATGCTGCTGCTGTTGATGCTGCTGCTGCTGCTGATGATGGTGATGCTGATGATGGTGATGCTGATGATGATGATGATGATGATGGGGGGTGGCGCTGCTGATGGGGGTGCTGCTGCTGCTGATGTTGCTGCTGCTGCTGCTGTTGCTGTTCCTGCTGCTGCTGTTCCTGCTGATGCTGATAATGCTGATAATGATGATGATGATGATGATGATGATGATGGGGGTGCTGCTGCTGATGCTGCTGCTGCTGGTGGTGGGGGTGGTTATGGGGGGTGGTGCTGCTGCTGTTGCTGCTGCTGCTGCTGCTGATGTTTGTCTATAAACCTAATAAATGGTAATAATAATAGATGGAAGGGAAAGGTTATGTTTGAATTGTTTAGAATAGATCTGTGAGTAGTGGATAAATTGAAGAATTATAGTAATGGCCCTTTATTAATTAATTAATTAATTAATTAATTAATTAATTAATTAATTAATTAATTTATTTTCTTTTTCTGCTGCAGCACCTGCTGTCTCCTTCCTTCTGCCCAGTTGCATGCGGGGCTCGGGAACGTCACTGCATGCGCCCCTTTTTGCTGCTATCTTCTGCTTCTTTATCGTCTCTTTTTCATGGAGTATTAAGGAGACAGGGCTTATTAGTTCACTCGAAACCCAAAATTGTCTCTTTAAGGCCTTATACAGTTGGAAAAAAGACAAAAACTGCATTTGCGCTGTCCCTCCCGGAAACGGAGCAGCAGCAGCACCAGCAGCAGCTGCTGCAGCAGCAGCAGCAGCAGCACCAGCAGCAGCAGCAGTTCGGCGGCACCACCCCTGCAGCAGATGCGCACCAGCAGGAGGGCAGCAGCAACAGCAGCAGCAGCAGCAGCAGCAGCAGCAGCAGCAGCAGCAGCAGCAGCCGCAACAACACGCCGTCTAGCCAGGCGCGAGGAGACAGTCCCCGCGGCCCAGCAGCAGGAGCAGCAGGCGGCCCTGCTGCTGCTGCTGCTGCTGCTGCTGCTGCTGCTGCTGCAGTGTCTCCTCGCGGGTGTCTCCCGCTGCTGTCTGGAGACAGACGGGGACGGGGGGCCCACCAACGGGGTGTATATGCAGCTGTAGATCTGCAGCAGCTGTATTTAACTAAAAGGGGCAGAATAATTGGGGAAGATTATGTATTTTACAGAAGAAGAACAATTGATGATGAGGGAGCAGCAACTTACAAGCTTTCTGTTGCAGTAAAGAGACAGCCCAAGCCCTGCAGCAGACACCACTTCAACTTCGATACCCCCCCGAAGGCCTTCTCCTCGTTTGACCCTGCAGCAGCAGCAGCAGCAGCAGCAGGAGACTCCCCCGATAACGGCGCAGCGGACCCAGCAGCAGCAGCAGCAGCAGCAGCAGCAGCAGCAGCAGGGGCAACTTCTTACTCCGGGAGCTCGCGAGGGTCTCCTTTTGGGCCGAACTCGACAGCAGCAGCAGCAGCAGCAGCAGCAGCAGCAGCAGCAGCGGAGCTGCAGCCGCTGGCAGCAGAAGCTGAGGCTCGGCAGCAGCTGGACAACGAAAAGAAGAAGTACATAACGGAAAGAGACAGGGGGGGGTGGAGGGGGTGGGCTTATGCCGAAGACAATTGTGACTTGTCGGGATTCGATTCCGTGCTGCAGCTTCCTGCTGCTCTTGCCAGTGAAGTAAGGGTGCTGCTGGGCCTTCAGAGTTCCATTATGGCCCATAGATGCAAGTGAGAAAAAAGAATTACTTTAAAGCTGTTTAAACAAAAAAAAACAAAACAAACAATGCCTCTAGTGGGTCAAGTGTCTCCTTTTCAGAGCAAGTGTCTCCTGTCGTTCCATGCGCTGTCTCCTCCTTTTCTCACCTTCTTTCTGTTGTCTCCTTGCTGTCTCCTTTTCATTCAATTGCTGTCTCCTTTTTTGTCTCCTTTTCATTCAATTGCTGTCTCCTTTTTTTGTCTCCTTTTCATTCACCTTCTGTCTCCTTTTTTTGTCCCCTTTTCATTCAATTTCTGTCTCCTTTTTTTGTCTCCTTTCCATTCAATTGCTGTCTCCTTTTTTTGTCTCCTTTCCATTTAATTGGTGTCCCCTTTTTTTGTCTCCTTTTCATTCAATTTCGGTCTCCCTTTTTTGTCTCCTTTTCATTCAGTTGCCGTCTCCTTTTTTTGTCTCCTTTTCATTTGCTTGCTGTCTCCTTTTGTCTCCTTTTGTTCCGCTTGCTGTCTCCTTTTCCTCTGCTCAAGTGTCTCCTTGCTGTCTCCTCTGTGTCTCCTCCCCGTTGCTGCTGCTGCACCTGCTACCGCTTCTGCTGCTGCTGCTGCTGCTGCTGCTGCTGCTGCTGCTGCTGCTGCAGTGTCTCCTTGGCTAACCACCGGATTGTCTCTTCTCTGCAGCGGCGCTGCCGCTTTTTTGTCTTGGGGGCTGAGGGTGAGGACAGAATAGCGGAAGTAAGGCCTTTTGGCAGCAGCAGCAGCAGCAAAGGAGACGATTCGTGGAATGCATACAGGCAGCAGCAAATCAAAAGTGCTGCTGCTGCTGCTGCTGCTGCTGCTGCTGCCGCGGCCGCCACGCCAGCCGCCACCGCGCCTGCGCAGCACGACAGCAAACACAAACAGGTCAAGGAGGAGACAGAGCAGCAGCAGCAGCAGCAACAGCAGCAGCAGCAGCAGCAGCAACAGCAGCAGCAGCAACAGCAGCAGCAAGAGGAGATGAATACGGGGAGGACACGGGCCGGGGTCAAGAGAACTGCCGCTGCTGCTGCCGCCGCCGCTGCTGCTGCTGCTGCTGCTGATGAGGCCCAAAATGCACAGCAACAGCAGCAGCAACAGCAGCAGCAACAGCAGCGGCAGCGGAGGGGACGGTGCAGCAGGAAAGGAGACAGTACAGATGTAGGGACAGCAGCTGCAGCAGCAAAGGGCGACGATAAGGGAGCAAGAGAAGAAGACAAGACACCACCAGCAGCAGCAGAAGCAGCAGCAGCAGCAGCTGCTGCAGCAGCAGCAGCAGAAGCAGCAGATGAAACCACGACAGCAACTGGAGAAGGAGACGGAGCAGCAGCCTTCGAGCCCAAACCGGAAGGAGACAAGGAGACACCTGACGCAGCAGCAGCAGCAGCGACAGCAGCAGCAGCAGCAGGAGATACAGCAGCGCCGGAAGGTGACAAGGAGACAGCACCACAACCGCCAGCAGCAGCAGCACCCGCAGCAGCAGCACCAGCACCAGCACCAGCAGCAGCAGCAGCAGCAGCAGCAGCAGCAGGGGAGCAGCAAGAAGCCGAGTCAGAAAAGAAGGCGGGGTGCAGCGGAGAAGCAGCAGAGACAGAAGCAGAGGAGGAGACAGATACACCGGACACCTCGTCAGCAGCAGCAGCAGCAGCAGGAGCAGCAGCAGCAGCAGCAGCAGCAGGAAGAGCAGCAGGAGGGCCGGGAAAAGGCGCAGCAGGATCAGGAGGAGCAGCAGCAGATGAAGAAGAGGAAGAAGAATATGTAAATATATCGGATTTATCAGCAGAAAGCATGAGGTGTCTAGACAGCTCGCTGCTGCAGCCCGCGCTGCTGCTGCCGCCTGGCTGCCGCGTAGAAGTAGAATTTCCCACGGAATTTCATGCCTTTATGGAGACAGATAGAATACGCATTGCTTCTCGGAAACAAATACGCCATGCCCTCCATAAACTCAAGGAATACGCTGCCCAGCTCAATAGGTCCTGCTGCTGCTGCTCCTGCTGCTGCTGCTGCTGCTGCTGCTGATGATGATGATGATGATGATGATGATGGGTGCGGTGGTCCTGCTGTTAGTTCTGCTTTTTTACCGGCTTTCTGAGGGTTTTCGGGGTTCTGCTGCTGCTGCTGTTCCTGCTGTTCCTGGTGCTGCTGCTGTTTCTGCTGCTGCTGTTGGTGAACGTGATGCTGCTGCTGCTGCTGACGGTGGTGCTGCTGCTGCTGTTGGTAGGGTGTCTATGTCTTGTTTTGCCGTCTCTGTGCGATATTGGTAGATCTGCTGCTGCAGCT
>HG713058.1:118280-137390 GCA_000499725.1 Eimeria brunetti | reverse complement strand
AGAGGCAGCAGCAGCATCTACAGCAGCAGCACCACCATCAGCAGCACCATCATCAGCAGCAGCAGCAGCATCCACAGCAGCAGCATCCACATCCACAGCATCCACATCCACAGCATCCACAGCATCCACAACAGCAGCAGCAGCAGCAGCAGCAGCAGCAGCAGCAGCAGCAGCAGGAGGCGCCAGTCTGACCCAAAGGGTAGGGCCCCGCCTACGAGGGCGCATAGGGCGGGTTTCAAGAACCAGGGCTGGGCGGGAATTTGGCGGGGAATTTTATTTACCCTAACGGGGATGGAAATAGCTGGCTGCCGGAACCCATAGTAGGCACCCTGCAAGAAATTCAAATTCAAATTCAAATTCAAATTCAAATTCAAATTCAAATTCAAATTCAAATTCAAATTTAAATTCAAATTCAAATTCAAATTGGGTCGGGGTGGTTGGTTTGTTCGGGTTTAGTTTGGTTTATTCTGCTTTGTTTGGTTGGGTTCGGTATTATGGCTTATTTTGGTTTAATATGCTTGGGTTTGCTCTGCTTGGCTGGTTTATTCTGGTTTAATTTGGTTTTTTATTCTGCTTTGTTTTGTTTGGTTTGGCTTATTTTGGTTTATTCTGCTTTGCTTTATTTGGTTGGTTTATTCTTTTTACTCTCCTTTCTCTTTCAGCAGCTACTGGTCGGGTGGTTGGGCTGCTGGGGTTCGAAATATATATATATATATATTTATTTATATTTACATTTTTATTTATATTTATATTCATATTCATATTTATATTTACGTTTATATTTATATTTATATTTATATTAATATTTATATTTACATTTATATTTATATTTCTATTTATATTCATATTATTACTTCTATTCCTATTTCTATTTCTATTCCTATTACTATTACTATGAACATAAACTCTAGGCCTCAAGAGAGAATGCAACAAATAAATAAATAGGGCTCTATTGCGCCTTTGGCTTACAGCAAATACCAGGGGGATACTGATGCCGAACCAAAGAAAGAGGAGGGCCAAAAGGCCCAGGAAGCTAACTGCAGCAGAAGATCGCTGGACCCAAAGAATAACATTTAGCAGAAAGAAAACGGAAAAAACCACCCCGGGGAAGACCAGTGCAGTACGGACCGTTGTCATCTTCCAGTTTACAGACTGAAAACAGAAAAAAGAGGAAAAAAGCAGAAAAGAAAATGCGAAAGAAGGAGGGAGAGAAGAGCGATTGTGGTAATTGTAATGGGGAAAGGGAAAAGGGAAAGGGGCAGTAAAATAGGAACTATAATAATAACAATAATAATAATAGTAATAATAATAATAATAATAATAATAATAATAATAATAATAATAATAATAATAGTAACAATAATAATAATAATTAATAATAATAATAATAATAATAATAATAATAATAATAATATAGAAAAGGAGAAGGGAAAGGGGCAATAGAATGGGGAGGGTGGGGAATTGGAATTAAAAGAAAGAGAAATATATACAGCTAGCGGTTTATTGTTTTGCTGCAGATTGTGGGGGGTTGTAAACTGCGGCTATAGTTGTTTTTGTTTGTTTTTTTGGTTTTTGTTTGAATTTGGGTTTATAGTTGCATTTGATGCTGGATTGGATTTTACACTTGAATTTATACTACCGTTTATATTTATATTTTACTTTTATTCATGTTTTTTCAACACCCCTTTCTATAAATATGTTTACTATTATTATTTTGTCGCTTTATTGCATTTAATTCATTCACATATACTCTTTATTTCTTTATATCTAATTACTCACTTTAAACAATTTGTACATCCGCGCTGAGGTGTATCCTGCAACAGCCCCCATGACCGTCCATAGGATGAGCATCGTCTGCATGCAAATAAAGTGCCATAAGAATAAAATAAAATTAACAAAATAAATATATTTAAATGAATATGAAGAAAAACGAGGAAAAATATGGAAGTGCATGTTTTAGCTATACAAACACTGGTAATGACCATAAGAAAAGCACCACTATCAAATGAATGCGGAGGGAAAAAGGGAAAAAGAGGAGGAAAGAGCTACTTTTTTCAGGTGTACAGGCAGTGAAACGCACCTGCAGTAAGCTGCCGCGAAGTGCGGGAGAAAAAACGCCAAGTCCAGCAAAAATGACAGTGACGAAGGCCATACCCACTAGCTGCAAGGTGTAACCCATCAAAATAAAGCAAATTGAAAAAGGAACATGAATATGAAAAAAAAATTGAATTTAAATCATGAATTGCCTTCACAGTTGGGACCGTGATCGGAAAGCACCAACGCGAGCTGCCGATACACCTGAACGCCCCCGCGCCCACCTGCATTCCCGATCCTGTCAACGCCGCCAAAACTGTTGAATGAGCGGGTTTTCTGAAAACATCTCCATGCAGCAGTTTCCATCCTTTCTCTTCTGCATCTTCTTCGTCGGCGAGAAGGTCATTATACCTGCTGATGTCTCTGTATAATACCCGTAGCAGGATCATAGCTACCAGCGCCGACAGCAGCAGCAGCACCACTAAAGAATTCACGATGGAAAACCAGTGAATAAGGGGCCGATCCCTTGTGTTTGCAAGGTAAATATCCCATCTTTCGCTCCATAGAACCGGACTTGGTTGAAAAACCACGTCGTAAGAAAAGTTCAAAAACTGGGGATCTGCAGCTGCTGCTGCACCCTCCTCTATGTTTTCTTCCGGCTCTTCTCTATCGCTCGCGCGGAAGCTAAATGGAGGCAAAGAGGGAAAAGGCGACTGCATAGGGTTCTGCACATTTTCTTGAACTGAATCGACAGGGGGCAAGCCGCAGGTAAGGGCCCCTGCTGCATCCGGCTCGTGCTGTATAGACACCGGAACCACCTCTAGCCGCACGATCCTGTACTGTGGCGCGCTAGACTCCCAAGGTAGACTAAACAAACCCTGCAAGCAAACACAGACACAATGCTTCAACTAGCTTGCCATATCCAGCTAGCTAGCTAGCTGGATGGCTAGCTAGCAGCGAGGCTGCTGCTGCGAGCTAGGTATGGCCCTAGCTAGCCATCTAGTTGCGGTGTCTATGGAGCGCACGGAGCTGCAGAGGCACGGTGTGGGGTGTAGACGATTTCATCTGTATTTCTTCTGAGAACAAGACAGACTAAAAAGTGCAATAGTTGAATAAAATGGAGTACAGGCGCACAGCTGTTTTTTTGTCTTGTGCGTTGCTGTGATAATGAACAACTATTCTATAATGGTTAAAAATAAATATCCGTCCTTCTCTTTCAAACCCCACGGGCAGACCAATGGTGTAACCACTGGTCCCATTGGTCCGCTGCACCAGCTGCAGCGCGTACAGCTGGTCTACGATCCTGACACAAAAACAGACACACACACAAAACACAAATGCATGCATGCATGCATAGTTGTATGCATTTATAAAAATAAATACATAAGCGCATGCATGCATGCACGGTGTACGTAAACTGCAGCAGCTGCACGTTTTCTTTTTTATTCTCTTTACTATTTTTATTGTTTTCTTTCTTCTTTTCCCTTACAATTGAAACATATATTTATCTCTGACGAGCCGCTGCAGCTGGGCCTTAGCCTCGTCTGTAAGGGGCACATCCTTACATAAGGTTTTGCAAGATGAATTCTTCATAAATTCAATCTGCATATAAACGACAAATTTGATTTATATATATATATTAAATAGATATATACTATTTGATATATTATCTGAGGTTTATATTCACATATTATATCGTGAATTCTATCGGCATACACACGCCAAATTGGTGCGCTATTTGAGATGTATATATACTATGAATTCTATCTGCATATACACCTCAATTTCTGCTTTATTTTGGGTGAATATATTATAAATTCAATCTGCCTATACACTCTGCCTATACATCCCATATTTCTGTATTATTTTAGTTATATTTCTCATGAATTCAACCTGCCTATACACCCCAATTTCTGTATGATTTCACGTGTATGTACACCTGAATAAATTATATTCAAATTGAGGTGCCTATACACCTGAAATATACACCCACCTCGTAAGGCGAATTCTGCACCCTGTCTGCCATTAACAGCTGGCCCAAATTGTTTTCTTCTATTTCTGTCGTCTCAGGACTGAGAAAAGGAAAAAAACAAGAAAATAATATTAATTTGAGTATAAATCAAGAGAAATACAGAGGTAAGAGGTAAAAAATGGAGCACACACAGTATTTCTACAAATAGAGGTCCAGTGTTTATCCACTGGCTGAATTAATATATATACAAATATAAATATAAATAAATTCAAATAAACATAAATAAATATAAATATAAACAGAAAAATATATATATATTTACAGGCAGCCACAATCCAGGAGAGCGTTAGGGCGGCGTAATAAGAGGCAACGGCAAGCATTAGCTTTATTGAATATTTATTGAATTTGTTTTTCTTTTGTTTCTTTTTTCTTTTTTCTTTTCTCTTTTTCCATTCGCACGATGGCGAACTATATATAACTTTATTCTATTTTTGAGAACAAGAGGAGAAACAGCATTTAAATTTCTTTTTTTAAAGTTAAATATATCATTTTTCTTACCGACAGAAAGGCAGATTGGGGCCATAAGGATCAACTGGTAATATTCCTTGCACCGACTGCAGCGAAGAAACTTGAACAGGAATGCGTTGCCCTACTGTATAATCCTGAAAGAATAAAAAAAGAAAAGAAAAAAACAAAATAAACGGTCTAATTAATGTGTAATTATAGTACTATTTCCGGTCTCGCTGCTGCATGCAGCTGCTGCTGCTGCGCTGCAAGCTGCCTGTACACCGCAGCAGCAGCAGAGAAGCAGCAGCAGGGAGCGTTGCATTCAGTTAATTTATTTAGGCTGCTGCTGCTGCTAGAGGCGACCTGCTGCTGCTGCTGCTGCTGCTGCTGTTGCAGCTGTTTTTGCATGCAAATGCGAGGCGACTCACAGTGGGACCCATCCCTGGCACCAGCGCATGCGAGGAAAGGCAGAAAAAGAGAGAAAAAAGAATAAAAAGCAGAGCCAGCCATCTTGTGAAAGTAGAAAGAATAATTTTTCGCATTTTTGCTGGGCGCCGCACTCAGCGGCCGATCTGCAGCAGGAATGAGAGGGAAAAAGAAAGAAAATAATTAATTAACCTCTTTTCTTTGTACCATTCGAGCTTTTAAAAAGAATAATCTATATTTTTCCCTATTTTCAAACTTTTTTTTCTTTTATTCTCTATACACCTCACAGTCGGCAGCCGCTGCATGCAGCGCGGTGTCGCAGCGTGCTGTCCATACACCCGAAATAAGGGGAAAGTTGAATTTAATTCATTTTGTATTCCTTTTTCATTTTATCTTCTCAATTTAATATTATTCAACTCAAATAGGATTAATTCTTTCTTTAAACCCTCACCCCCCTGCTGCTGCTGGCGACAGAGATGCAGGCGACGAGTACATGTCTTAATGGCTGAAAAATAAATTTTTGCATATTTCGCCCTTTAAAGAATAAAATAAATATTTAGTTTGGTTAAATACACCATTTCATACATTATTAATTTTATTATATATGTCATTTGTTGCGTTTAAGCAAGGGGGTCTGACCCGTGTGAAACGGGGGAAAAACAGGAGCAACCAACTACTATTCTTATTATTTATACAATTTTCTTTTCATTTATTTATTTTATTTTTGTTATTCGTTTTGGGGTCTAGGGTTTAAGCTTTTAAAGGAGCAACAACAACGCTTATACAGCTGCATTTGCTGCTGCTGCTTCAGTTATGCTGCTGCTGCTGCAGCTGTTGTAAGCAAGACAGATACAATAGAAACTACTGCTGCTGCTTTCTGCTGCTGTCTGCTGCTGCTGCTGTCTGCTGCTGTTGCTGTCTGCTGATACTGTTGTCTGCTGCTGCTGCTATCTGCTGCTGCTGTCTGCTACTGCTGCTGCCTGCTGCTGCTGCTGCTAAATTGAATTCAGAAAGTGGGGGCTGCTGATGATATGCGAGTTGACTGAGGTGCGAAGATATATATTTTGTATATATATTTTTACATGTGTACAAAATAAAAATAGTAAATATATAATATATATATATTGAATTTTTTTGTTTTTTTCTCAGCATTTGTTTTTTATGCATTTGTTCTGCGATCAAATATCAGAGTACGTTATACAGATAAATTATATTTCTATCGCTCTCATCAGCTGCCATAGAGATACAATATACAATATATATAATATATATTATATATATTATATATTATATATATTATATAATTTCCATATATTTCTTCCATATACGTAAATATGTATAAGTGCAGTTCTCTCATATGCATATATATTTTATACATATGCATATTAATATATTTATTATATATATATACATAGATATATATATATATATTTATATTAATATTTATATTTATTTATTTAATACACATGCAGTGTTAGTATAATAACGACAAACTCGCATAATATTGCATTTAAGTTTTCGCGCAGCTGCCTAAAGGCTTCTGCTGCAGCTGCAATACAATGATTATATTTATATTTATATTTATATTTACATTTATATATATTTATATATTTGTGCATTAATAGATATAATTATATCATTAAATACAGAAGCATAAATATAAATATATAGAAGACATAGATCTAGATATATAGACATTACATATATCTCAATGGATATAATATATACAATGCATATTCTATAGAATATATATTATATATATTTATACAGACATATGTGTATATATATATATATATATGTATATATATGTATATATATATGTATATATATATATGCTACATATATATACACGCAAATGCATGCATACACAGTATATATACACCATATACATCATATATATTATATAGTATATAATATATAATAATATAATATATACAATATACTATATCTACATATAACATATATAATATATATATATTACGTATAGTATATATAACATATGTATAGATCTAATCAGCACAGCATCTGCTTTAAATGGGTAATGCTATATCTTCTTGCCCTGATAACTTGGCCCTAATATAATAAAAAAGAAAATCCAATAAAATTAAAATATTTAATGCTTCAGTAGCCAGGTGGATGCCCCGCCCAGTTGGCTGGCTGCGGTGAAACAGGGGAAACGACAGCCTGAACGCAGCAGCAGCAGCAGCAGCAGCAGCAGCAGCAACAGCAGCAGCAGCAGCAGCAGCAGCAGCAGCAGCAGTAGTAGTAGTGGTATTAGTGGATAAAGGGGTGGTGTTTATGGGGCTCTGTGGAGTTTGTGTCAGTGTACTAAACTTTGGAAAGAAATTCCTAAGGGACCTAATTAAATAAGCAAAATATTTAAAATAAATGAAATAAAATAAAATAAATGAAATAAAATAAAATAAATGAAATAAAATAATAATTAAACAAAAGCATTAAAACAAACTAAGCAGCATCGCACCTCTTGCTGCATTTACTTGAAGAAATAAAACAAAAATAAGCAGCAGAAAGCCAGAAGAAAATCCAAATAAAATTAAATATATTACATTTAGTACTAATATTTTTGATTTTAATAATAATATTTTTCTTTTCTCCCTCTAATAGTAATAATGGCTATTCTATTCTTTTAAAGAATGCAGCATATCTCGATAACCCTTCGATAAAAAAGCAAAAAAAACCATATATTGCTGTTTATAGGTTCTGTATGCTATATGCCTAAATGGTAATATATATCATAATATATATATATTATATTTATATGAATATATGTATACAATAGAAATAAATATAACATTAACAGTAAGTGTGAACATTGCATAAAATACCAAATACCCTAACACCAGCAATAGCAATACAAAAGACATTACCCTGAACCCTTTACCCACCAACCAACCCCCCACCAACAAAGCATGAAAAATACTAGTAAACAATATAAATAAAGAGTAAAAAGTAATAACTATAAGGCCAGTAGCAAAGGCATATACCAGGAAAGCATTCTTAAGGACCTGTTTCTTACCAGTACACAAAGGCGAGGGTGCGGGCACAGAAAAGCATCGCCACAAAAGTACCCAAGAGGCTGTTGACTTTGCGGGGCCGGCGGCTGTAAAACATCTGCAGCTGGGGCAAGAGGGCGAGGGCTAAGACGCTGTCGTTGAAGCATTCCCAGAGAGAGAGGAAGAGGCCTAGGGCTAGGCGCCCGTTGCCATAGCGGGCAACTTGGGCGAGGGCTGGAGCGTGGGGAGAACGTCTTAAGAGGAACATCGTGAAAGAAAGGAAAAGAGAAAGAAAATACAAGAAAAACAAATGGCTATAAGGCCCACACCAACTGGCTGGGAGCCGCAGCAAGCGCATATACTTGTGCCCGAAACTATCACGCTGCTTCTCGTATGAATGCCGGTAATTCCTGTACAAGTAGACAAAGGCCAGAATTGATATTGCTGCTGAAGTACAGTCCACGAGGAAGAAATCCATGTTGAAGGGTTTGCTGTGGTAAGATAACAAACTGACAATCAGCAATACGTTGCTAACCTCCACCAACACCAAAGCAAACAAAGTCTGAAAAGATAAACCACATGCGCTCTTCTCCTTGTGCACCTTCTGCAAAACCGCCACGTAAGCCAGCAGCCAGAATATGGCCGTCGAATAGTTCAATATGTCGTGCAGAAACGTCCACCCGTGCAGCAAAGGCGGAGGCTGCATCTTCGCAACAAACAAACAAACACGCTAAAGGGGCGGGAAAAGCCCTTAAAAAAGAAACCTTGACGCGCCAATTCAAACTCCGACAGAAAAATCCAAACCCTTCGGCGCCAGCTGTTCAAATATTCAAGTTTCCGCCGAGGCTTTCGGCTTTTGTTCGACCGCCGCAGGCGCTTTGCCGTTTATTCTGAAGGAAAAAATGCGATCCAGACGCTAATGCGCCAATGGGAAGTAGATCTACTTCAAAAACAAACCCAATTCAACGGGGGTTCGCAGAGAAAGAAGATTCAAAGGCTTCAAGGCGCCGCCGACGAGGGGAAAAGGAAAACGGCTGCCTAAGCAATACGCCCACCGCTAGGCTGCAGGAGTAAAGAAGTAATGGAATTTAAAGTTTTGATGAAGAAATTTCTACAAAAGAAGGCCTGAACTCGCACTACAGCCCGGGTTGTGCAGCTACGGAAGCTGCTGGCCGACGCAGGATAAGAAGATACCCGCCGAAACTGCCCAAAGAAGAGTCAAAGATCGATGCAGAAACAAAAGAAAGAGGAAATTAAAGAGGTCGCAAAGGAATTTATTGAAAGACAATGAAGTTTCTCCAGCCCAAACCCTACGACAAACAGAGAGGCACACAAGCCACAGCATTTGATGCTACACTACAATACATGCGGATCGTCGGGCTGCGGCAGCCCACGATCGTCCGACAGGTTTCTCTCAACTTTAACAAAAACAATTATGTTTTTGAATTTAAATTCAAATTTATAATTCCCATTTAAAAATACAAGCTCCAGCGGTTCGGCCGAGGGGGGTATGATGCACTGGGGGTCAACACTCCACAGATGTGGGCCGCAGCCTCCAAAGGGGGGTGCCTAAGAAACGAGCAGCTTTCCATCTTCAGTTGCATTTAAAACTTGAATTAATTTGTTGAATCTCGAAACCCGCTTCCTGCCTTCGCCACTGCAGATCGGAGTCCATCGATTCTAATGCCTGATCGGGCGACTGGCCTTGTAGCATTGTAACGAGGGCAATTGCCCTTATCTCTGAGCTGCAACAGAGTAAAAGTATTTAAACAATAATTAGAAAAGGGATCATAGAAAGCAGCTGACTTAGCACCCAGCCCCAGGCCCCTAAGCCCGTGGGGCAAGGGTCGATATAATCGGCTTGAACTGCGTTACTATAGAACTAGGGCTGTAAGCAAATTAATAGGTTTTCACAGCCAACTGTCCTTTGCTTTCTGCACTAACGCTGTAAACTATATGACTGCCCATAGACAATATTACAGACAAGTAAATTAAAGCCAGCATCTTCTAAGGGGGCTCATAACATTACTCGCCTCAGAGGGGCAGGCGAAAGCAGAAAATAGTATATTGGCACTTTTGTCTATATTCCCTTCACCCCTGGGTTTGGCTGCACCCTTGCCTCTCTTAAGGGTCAACTTTATTATTTTCCATTTACTAATAAATTTGTCTTCTTCACATTTTTATAGCTTTTGTTTTCTTGCAACTTTTCACTTCTTGCCTTCAGCGGCGCTTCTCCCGAAGCCCAGCCCCAGACTGCTGCCTACTTCCCCTTCCCCTCTTTCTTTGCATTATTGCAGCAAGAAAAGGGAGAAAAAGGAGATTAAGAACAGGCAGCAAAGGGGGGAACAACTAATGCGCATGCATGCAGAACCAAATGCTGCACTCGGTGCCTATGGCTTCGTGTTTTTTCGGAAAAAAAAAGCAGGAGTGTTTGTGCTGAAGGCTAAATGGCATAAGGGGCTAATTAGGACGTGTTGGCTCTTCCCCTAAACCTTGCTGGTGCCGTACCTTGAAGCAAAAGGAACAAGTAGTACTATCGCTAGCGGTGCAACAGCAACTGAGATATGCCTAACAAAAGCCGATGGAAAAGCAGAAAAAAAAAGCGGTAAGGCAGCAGAAAGTAAGGAAGGACCCCTTTCCTCTTTATGGTTTCTTACTGTAAGGGTAAGGGGGGGAACGGGAAGTTGGTATCGGTATCGCTATGGAGGCTCAGATGCATGCCTGCCGCTTTTCTAAAGCGCTAATCAGTTAAAAAAGAAAAAGAATTGGCTGGCACTGCAAATTATGTTCCCTTGCAACATTCTTTGGGAAATTCAAATTGCAATTCTTCAGGGCTGGGGCTGGGCGGGGGGATAGCGGCCACTTAAAGATCTGGTAATAGTTCTCGTTTTGAATATTTTGACTCCACAGCCTCCCACTGAAAGTTCACTAAGATCAGGGGGGTTTGTTACCGTTGTTTGGTCCACCCGATGTTGATACACATAATTCAACTTCCGTAGAGGCAACTTACTGAGGTCTAAGGGCGTTTCTAGCAACTATAAACTTTGTCATTAAAATTCAAAGTGGGGCTTCAGTATACTTTCATCTAGGGCCAGTCTGCAGCTGGCTGGCAACAAGGTTCTTTGTTTCCGAATAACCCCAACCCCAGCCCCTTGCCCAGCTGGGCTCAGGCCCTGAAGGTGTTATAACAAAACGGAAACTCAAGTGCATTAAGAATGTTTTAACTACAGAAACTTGACTCTATACACCTTCACGGTAGTATTCTTAAAGGCCAAGGACCCTCCTTACATAAGGGCAGCCCGCTTCAGAGGAGGCTGCTGTGTGCAGAAGATCTGTTCTCAAGAAGATCAAGGCATAAAACGGCAGCTAAAAGAAGAATAATCAATTGTTATATCTGTCAAAAGTACAGTAGAAAGAAAAACTGAATATATGGGGTTCAGGCGTGGGGCTGCATGCACCAGGTTGGGTCCGTTGGGGCTTGCTGTGTTGGGGGGAGGCTGCGGCTGCTGCTGCTGCTATTACTGTTGGGTTCTTGCTGCTGCAGAGCTGAAAACTGCCGGCGTTTGATTAATTGGATTCCTTTTTTGTTGTTTGAAATCAAACAAAGGCGGAAATGGCGCTCTTCCAGAGGTTCATTCAGCCTGGCCGCCTGTGCGTGGTGCAGTATGGCCCCGACGAAGGCAAGGTGAGACCGGAAACTGAAAAGTAATACTTTTTCTCCTTCGTTTTCTTTTTTTCCTGCTGCTGCTCTTCTTCTTCCATGTTCTTTGGGGCGATTTGCTCTTAAGGCTTATCCCCTGTGGGCGCGTGAGCCCCCGACGGACGTATGGCAGTGTGGGGGGCTGAATGTGCAGGAAATCTGCCTTCTTTTGGCCACATATTGCGTATTAGAACATTTTTAATCATTTTAATGAAAATTCTGTGGTTTTTCTTCTTCAACTGGGTCAGATTCCTTCAGCTTTCGCCTGCATGCGCTGCCTGTCACACGCAAGGGAGCCACATGCAGTATGAACCTTGAAGCTTTGATCCCCCTGAATTGGGGTGTAGTCAGTTTGTTGTTTGTTTTTCATCTGGTTTTATCCATGTAATCACCGAATAATTATAATTTGAATGGGCTGTTCTGACTGCTAGCCTCAGGGAGGGGCGAGTTTGCATGCAAATGGTTCAGCTTTCAGCTTCCAGTAGCTTTTTTTTCTACTTTTTCATATATTTCAAATTGAACGCTTTTGGCTGTTTCACTTTTTATTATCTTATCTGCTGGATTCTGCTGGGGTTTCGCCTCATAGGGTGATGAATGCTGAGATGAATGATGCAGTAGGATTCATGAATGAATAAATATCATTGTCGCTGTAGTCTGCGCCGTATACTTTTGATTCGTTCAATCATTTTATTGAAAGTTTTGAAGTTATTTTATTCTTACGATTATTTCATTCAAGTTTTAATTTTATTTTCCCTTATTTTGCGCTCAGCTCTGCTTCGTCGTCGACATCATCAACCTCAACCGCGTCCTCGTTGATGGTGCTGGGCTGACAGGGTAAGTGAACAGAATTTGCTAGCCTTATGCATACACGTTTTCGAGTTTATACATTATTATATAAATAATATAAATATAATGATAGTAGTAAATAGTAAATGTAGATTGCGTTATTAGCAGCTTATTCCTCCTGTTGAATTCAAAGGAAGGGAATAATCGTCAGCTTTGCCCGCGAATGCAGAAACCGAAGCAGAGAGCGCAGCGCCGATTGACTGAAAGATTATGTTTTATTTTTCATGAATCCCTGGAAGTTATAGGTATTTATTAAATAATACCGGATAGAATCATTTTGAAGCCCAATTTCTCACTTTTCAACTTTTTGGTTTCTGCACGTTTCAGGGTGAGGCGCCAGTCGATGCCGGTGCGGCGAGTGGCTCTTACAGACCTGCGCCTCAAGATTCCTCACGGAGTCCGCTCTATTACTCTCAAGAAAGCAATAGAAAAGGAAAATATAATTGAAAAGTTCAATCAAACAGCTTGGGGAAAGCGGCGAATTGCAAAACAGAAGCGGGCACAACTCACAGACTTCGAACGCTTCAAGCTGATGGTGGCAAGAAAGCAGCGGGCGCAGGCGGTGCGGAGCAAGCTTTCAAAGAGAAAATAAACGGGAAAATAAATAAATTAGTGAATTTATCCATTAATTTATGATAAATTACTCATTAATTGAGCCATTAAACTCAGAAATCCGACCCTTCATAGTTAACAGGCCGGGTGCTGCGGTAGGGAGTCAAGGAAACATACACCCCATTCAAGTTTTGTTTTCTCGACTTTTCCTTTCTCTCTTTCAACAACTCTATATCCATCTGTCTTCCTCTTCTTCCTTGCATGTTGTCTATTTGTTTATTTAGCATCTTTTCCCTTTTTCTAATTTTAGTCTAGAGAAACTCCTGCTGCTTTCAATTAAACTCAGAGTACAGAAACGTATGGGCGGAGGCAAAGGCTTAATTTAAAGAAGAAGAAAAAGAACAGACAGAAACATTCTAGAGAGAAGATGGCAGTTAAACAAATAGTATTTATGCTATTATACAATTAAAAATACTATTTATTCTATTCAACTTATGCTATTAAACGGGACTGCGGCTGCGTTTTTGAATTACTAATATACTTCAAAGATTAAAGGTGGGGTTTAGGGTTTAGGCTGGCTCTGGGTAAACCCAAAACCCTAAACCCTAAACCCTAGAGCGGAGAGATAAAGTAAAATAAAAAGGAGACAGTAAAAATACAAAAGGAGACAGACGAGGAAGCGCTGCAGGGGTGTATTCAAGTGTATTATACACCGTAAGCAAACACTATAGTTATATTCGACAATATTATTATATTTTATTACATTCTATTCATTCAAACATATCCCGTTACTGCTGAATACTATTACTCTTTATAATTCACCAGCTCTATCAGCAGCTGCTGCTGTTGCTGCTGCTGCTGCTGCTGCCGCTGCTGCTGCTGCTGCCGCCGCCGCTGCTGCTGCTGCTGCTGCTGCTGTTGCTGCTGCTGCTGCTGCTGCGAATAAGCAAACAGCGGCTGCCCTCTGGCCCTTGACTGAAATGCATTTTAAAGAAATCACAAATTGATGAAGTGGCGTTGAGGGCTGCTGCAAGTGGGGTGTCTGAGATGTCTATACACCTGAAAAAGACGGAAAAATAAAAAAATTAAAAAATGATTGGATGCAGCTGAGATAATAATATCTAACAGAGTAGAAAATAAATGCAATGGAGAAATAAAAATAATATAATATATATAAAATGAAGAAATAAAATTAATATAATGTATAATAATTATCAAAGGCGGGAGGTAGCTGGGTGCATATATATAGACAATGAAATATATCTTGGAAATATATATTTTATATATTTCAAATTTATTTCAAATAAAATATAAATATATCCAAAATATATCTAAACTAGAACTATATTTGAAATATGTTTGTGGGAAATGCGTTTGAAATATACCCAAAATAAATTGAAATATACAAAAATAAATATTAAGTATATATGCAATATACTTACAGTGTAAAAGTAATATATTTATATTAATTTGCATTCAAATAAAACAAATAAAAGTATAATAAGAAACATTATATTGATATATAATAATAATTTTTATTATTTTATATAATAATGGCAAAAGAAGGAGCACAATGTTATTAGTTTAGACATGAATATAAAAGAAAATTATATATTTATTTTATTTTCATTTAAACACAAAAACAAAATTCATTAAATACTACCTCGACGAAAATAAAACTAAACAAAGAGAACTAAAATAGAATAAAAATAAAATAAAAATAAATAAAAATAAAAATAAACAAAATAAACTAATACTCGAGAGAAGAAACAGATAATGCCCCTTTTAATTTTTTATCTTTTAGCATTTCATCCTCCTCCACAGGAACCAGTTTTGTATTTGCTGCATTAACCCTGAAAATAAAAATAAATAAATAAATAATAAACAATAAAGTAAATAAATACATAAATAATATAAATAATAAATGGTAAAAGAAATTTAAATTAATGAAAGAAGTTAAAAGTTATGAAAGTAATTACCGGTAAAAAATAAAGATAGTACATAAAAAGTAATCAGTAAATAAAAAACAAAGAAATAGAAATATTAAAATAAATAGCAAGAAGTGTTATTAAATACAGTAGAAGAAATATAAATGCATTATAATAGCATTAACACAAAAACAATGATATATATATATTTATATATATATTTTGTATTTTGTCTCCTTTATCTTGTCGATTGTTTTATATAATTGAATTCTTTTATTATTATTTTTTCTTAACAGGGCTGTCTTTTTACTATATTATTAATATTAGATTTGTTTTATAATTTTTATATTATTATAAAAACAAAACACCTGTATAAATGCAATACAATTAGAATATAATAATATAATAATAATAAAACTAATCTAATATTAATAATATAGTAATACGACAGCCCTGTAAAGAAAAAATAATAATAAAAGAATTCAATTATATAAAACAATCGACAAGCTAAAGGAGACAAAATACAAAATATATAACAAGAAAAACCTAAAAAATATTAAATAAATAAATACTATTTTCTTTTCTGTCCCAGTCTTATTTTTTATTCTCATATATTTCTAATTGAACCGTACATTTTAAATATATATCTTTTTTAATTATCTCATTCACTTTAAATAAAACAATATTACTTAAAGTAAATACAAATAGTAATAATTTTATTGACAGTAAATTAAATTAAACAATATAATAATAAAACAAAAATAATACATCATTCCCATTACATCAAAAACAAAATAAAAATAAAAAAAATAATTTCATTCCCATTAAATTAAACCCTATAACTAAAAACAAATAAAAGTAGCAAGCTAATGAATGTAAAATTAAATTCAGCTATTAAACAAATAGAAATAAATAAAATACAATAAATAACATCAAATAATATAAGCATATATATAAACATATATATACGACCAAATAAAAATAAATAAAATAGAATAAATAATATCAAATAATATAAATATATATAACATATGTATATATAAAAACAAAAATAAATAAAATAAAATAAATAATAGCAAATAATGTAAATATATATATATAAACATATATGTATATAAACAAATAAAAACAAATAAAACAAAATAAATAATATCAAATAATATATATATATATAAACGTATATGTATATAATCAAATAAAAATAAATAAAACAAAATAAATAATATAAAATAATATAAATATAAATATAAATATATATATATTTTTTTTCTTGCCTTTGAATATGCGGTAGTTCAACAAGAGACAGCAGCAGCAGCGAAAGTTTGGAAATTGAATTTTTTTGCAAATTCAAAAATCGAAGAAAAGGAAAATAAGGCAAATGCCAATTCAACATCGACCTAAACAAAAATAACAAACAGCAGCAGCAGCAGCAGCAGCAGCAGCAGCAGATGCAGATGCAGCAGCAGATGCAGATGCAGCAGCAGCAACAGATGCAGCAGCGGCAGCAGATGCAGCAGCAGCAGGAGCAGCAGATGCAGCGAGAGCAGCAGCAGGAGCAGCAGATGCAGCAAGAGCAGCAGCAGGAGCAGCAGATGCAGCAAGAGCAGCAGCAGCAGCAGCAGCAGCAGATGCAGCAGCAGCACCAGCAGCAGCAGCAGCAGCAGCAGCAGCAGCAGTTGGAGTTGCATTGGGGAGAAAGAAGAAGCAAATCCACAAAAGACAAAAGCAAAAGACAAAAGGCGAAAAAAACGAAAACAAAAAAAAGAAACAAAAAACAAAAAAAACAAAAACAAACAAAAGAGAAAAGAAATATGCAGACAAACAAAGAGGCGAAACAACAAAAAAAAGAAATAAAAATAAAAAAGACAAAAAAGAAGAAAAAAGCAGAAAAAACGAATAAACTAGCAAAGAACCAATCAAATAAAGGAGTAAAACCCCAAAAAATAAAAAATAGAAATAAATAAACAAATAAAAAGAAAAAATGGGGAAATAAAGGAAAAAGAATATAAGAACTGGCGAAAGAAAGAAAAAAACAAACTTGTCGTTTAAATTGTTGAAAGATAAATTTATTTTTTCGGCATTTGTTGCCTCCAGCAGCAACGGATAATTAATGAGATTAAGTCCTAAATTCGATAAATCCAATTCCTTCTCCTTTTTCCACTTTCTCCCTTCTTCCTCCTGCTGCACCCTGCTGCTGCTGCCCCCATCTCCCCCTGCTGCTGCTGCTGCTGCTGCTGCTGCTGGTGCTGCTGCTGCTGCTGCTGCTTCGGGCTTCAAGAAATGGTCATACACTCGCTGCCTAAGGCATACAAATAACATATACCTCCAACAAACCCTAACCCTAAACCCTAAACCCTAAACCCTAAACCCTAAACCCTAAGCCCTAAACCCTAAACCCTCGTTCAGTTCTGTGAGTTTGTTGTTTCCCCTCCACAGCAGTGCAGCAATTATCATTTGCTGCCTTGCTGCCGCTGCTGCTGCTGCTGCTGCTGCTGCTGTTGCTGCTGCTGCTGCTGCTGCTGCTGCATTCTCACCGCACTAAGCAATTATCCTTTTCAAGTTTGTAGAGGGCAGGATTAATTTGTTTTCTTTTTTCTACTTCGCAGAGAAAAGCCAAAAAATATGCAAAATCATGAGGGTATAAGGCCCGCAGCAAATACAACCTACACACAACAGCAGCAGCAGCAGCAGAAGTACAGCAGCAGCAGAAGTGCAGCAGCAGCAGCGGTGCAGCAGCAGCAGAAGTGCAGCAGCAGCAGCAGTGCAGCAGCAGCAGAAGTGCAGCAGCAGCAGAAGTGCAGCAGCAGCAAAAGTGCAGCAGCAGCAAAAGTGCAGCAGCAGCAAAAGTGCAGCAGCAGCAGAAGTGCAGCAGCAGCAGAAGTGCAGCAGCAGCAGAAGTGCAGCAGCAGCAGAAGTGCAGCAGCAGCAGCAGCAGAAGTGCAGCAGCAGCAGCAGCAGAACTGCAGCAGCAGCAGCAGCAGACCTGCTGCAGTATATGGAATATATACTGAATACAAAACATCTTAAGAATATCGAGTACAATAAAACAAACTAAAAAACTGAAATAGCTCAAATAATATAAAATAAAATAAAATAAAATAAAATAAAATAAAATAAAATAAAATAAAATAAAATAAAATAAAATAAAGCAAGATAAAACAAAATAAAATAAAATAGAATAAAATAAAAATAGAATAAAATAAAATAAAATAAAGCAAAATAAAACAAAATAAAATAAAATAAAATAAAATAAAGCAAAATAAAACAAAATAAAATAAAATAAAATAAAATAAATGAATTAAAAATATAATATTTTATTTTACTTTGTTAAATAGCCATTAGGACAATCTGCTTCTTCTTTTAGTAACTCTTCAATTCTTTTTAATTCTTCTTTTCCCATTTCTACAGAAATATGCGGTGGAAGCTTAGCCCCTGCTGCTGCTGCTGCTTCTGCTGCTGCAGCTGCTTCTGCTGCTGTTGCAGTTGCTGCTGCTGCTGCAGTCGATTTCTCGCAGCAGCAGCTGCAGCAACTCCCACGGGAATAAGCAGAATGAGTTATAACCCAAGGAATGCTAAGACCTGCTGCTGCTGTTGCTGCTGCCTCTGCAGCAGAACCGCTGCTGCTGCTGCTGCTGCTGCTGTTGCTGCTGCTGCTGCTGCTGCTGCTAGTAGTAGGGGGCTTGAGGGTGCAGCACACCCACGAGAGCTGCTGCTGCTGCTGCTGCAGCTTCTGTGTACCGTGTGGATCTGCGGCTGCTGCAGCATCCGCTGCAGCAGCAGCAGCAGCAGCAGCAGCAGCAGGAGCAGCAGGAGCAGCACCAGCAGCAGCTGCTGCTGCAGGGTTATTGAGTATACTTCGAAGTTCAGGTGCTGCAGTATACAGCTGCTGCATATAAAATTCATGAACTGTTGAGAAGCCATCTGCTGCTGGGCCCCCCTTGGCAGTCAAAGCCAAATGCGCGCAGATGCTGCTGCTGCTGCTGCTGCTGCTGCTGCAGCTGCTGCTGCTGCTGCTGCTGCTGCTGCTGCTGCCGGTAGCTGCTGCTGCTGCCTCCAGAGACACCGGCTGCTGCAGCACGAACTGCCACACTGGAGACAGCCGCGGCTGCTCTATTTCCAGTCTGCAGCAAA
>HG713058.1:105780-115780 GCA_000499725.1 Eimeria brunetti | reverse complement strand
GAGGGTTTGAAGGGACTGTCTCCAAACAGCAGCCATAATACGGTGCTGCCAGCAATGGAAATTTCGATTGTCTCTTTGCTGCAGCAGCAAATTGCATGCATGCAGCTCCTGCTGCAGCAGATCCAAACATTCTTCTACTGCAGCAGCAGCAGCAGCAGCAGCACTGCTGCTCTCCCCGCCATCTAGTTGCTGCTGCTGCTGCTGCTGCTGTTGCTGCTGCTGCTGCTGCTGCTGTTGCTGTTGCTGTTGCTGTTGCTGCTGTTGTTGCTCTTGCTGCTGCTCTTGCTGCTGCTGTTGCTGCTGCTGTTGCATGCATAATGGGGTATTGTTTGGTTTTATTATATTTTTATTTTTTAATTTTAATTGAATATATTTGGCTAATACCCATTTCCTTTGCATCCAAACACAATACGATTTGCTGCTACCCTTAGAAATCAAAGAATATAAAAATTTCAATTCAGCATCTAATACTGACCATACAGACAGGCTGCTGCTGCTGCTGCTGCTGCTGCTGCTGCTGCTGCAGTTGCTGCTGCTGCAGTTGTTGCTGCTGCTGCTGCTGCTGCTGCTGCTGCTGGTGTCGCTTGTGTTGCTTGCATTTTCTTTGGCTTCATTTGCTGCATGTTTATTTTCATGAAGTATTTCTGTCTGTTTTTCATTTGCATTGGGACTTTTGTTTATATTTTTGTTTTCTATTTTTATTTCTATTTCCTTTTCTAGTTGGATTATCCTTTTAATTATTTCTTTTCTGTAATTCCATACCGTTGGCAGATCAGAATTAAATTCAATAAGCTTCCGGGTAGCCAGCAGCAGCTCAGGTGTCTGTACACCTGAAATGCGATGCTGCAGCAGCTGCTGCAGCAGCACAAACGCCTTTATTATTTTCTGTCTTTGTTCTTCTTCTTTTGCTGCACTCAACACGGGGACTTGGTCCCGACGACGCCCGTGCATTTTCCTGCTGCTGCTGCTGCTGCTGCTGCTGTAGCTGCTGTTGTTGCTGCTGTGGCTGCTGCTTCTGCGGAAGCCGCTGCTGCTCTTGCTGCTCTTTCGTTGCGCTGCTGCCGGTCCTCCTGGTGCTGCTGCTGCTGCTGCTGATGCTGCTGCTGCCGATGCTGCTCCTGCCGCCTGGCCTCCTGCTGCTGCTGCTTAGCCCGCTGCTGCTGATGTGCTTGTCTTGCTGCTGCTGCTTGTCTTGTTGCTGCTGCTGGTCTTGCTGCTGTTGCTTGTCTTGCTGCTGCTGTTTGTCTTGCTGCTGCTGCTTGTCTTGCTGCTGCTGCTGCGGCTGGCGCTCGTGTTCCTACTTTTCTCCCGGTGTTGCTGCTGCTGCAGCTGAGAATAAGGGAAAAAAGCTGAATTAAAACAAATAAAAAGGGGGGAGAAAAAGAAAGAATGAAGTTAATCCAATTGCAGAAGTTGAACAGGCGGTGGGCTCAAGATGGAGCTGCAGATACACCGCAAGTTGCGTGTACAGTGGAATAAAACCAAAAAATCAAATTCATTTTATTTTCGCATTTGTTTATTCATTTATTTATTTATTTATTCATTTTAACCGCTAGAAGTTTGACAAGAAAGTTGAGCTCCTGCTGCTGCTCCCTCCTACAGCTAGGGGCGACGGGCTGAGCAGCTGTCTAAGGAGGGAAAAAGCAGAAAAATGAATTAAATGAAGAAATTAAATATAAATTCCATTTACTTTATTCCTTTTTACTCTATTTTCAAATAAAATAAAGAAAATGATGGGCTCAGTTTCTTAAGGAACCCTTCTGGCGCCTCAAGTGGCATGCCGAGTGTACATACACCCCGATGCAGATTCAAGTTCAAAAAAAGTAGTTTTTCCTTTTTTCTTGTATTTTTATTATTTTTATTAATATTATTGCTACTTTTACAGTTTTTTTGATGTTGTTTTTCTATTGTTACGCCTTTTACTGTCAGTCTTTTCCTCCTTCTTGTTATATTGGTGATGGTATTCCTTTTTTGCTGTCTTGTTTGTTCTTGTTCTTAATACTAATAATACATTACTTATTTATTATTAATAAGAATATTCTCAGTACGTTATTTAATAGTTCTTTGGTGCTTTCTTTGTTGATATGGAAGCTAATATTAATGACGTTGTTGTTAGTCTTCTTGATAATATTCATAAACTCGTGCTGCTGCTGCTGCTGCTGCTGCTGCTGCTGTTGCTGTTGCCGCTGCTGCTGCTGCTACGTTGATGATGCCATTTTTCTGTTTGCTCTTCTTCTCCCTTTTGTTTTTCTGTCCGTCTTTGTTTTTTTATTTGTTTTTATTTTTCCTTCTGATTATTGTCTTTGTCTTGGTTTTTTCATTCTGTTTTCTTCTAATGTCACCTGCTGTAATTTGTGTCTTTTCTTCTTTTTTTCTGTCCTTAGACTTTATCGCTCCCAGGTTTTGCCGTCATATCAAATAAAGGAAGAAAAGAAATAAAAAAGCAAAAGAAAACAAAAGAAAGAAAAAAAAGAAAAATTCAAATTGAAGTCAGCAGTTAGCAATTTCTTTAAGATGCCGAAAAGCTAATTGGGGTGTATGTACAGCTCTGAGAGAAATAGAAAGCATGGGATAAATTCAATTGTAATTAGATATATTTTATACAATTTCCTGTTTCTTGTTTATGAAAAAGGTTTATCCTCTAGGAATACTATTTAGGCATATATATATATATACTATATATATATGCATATATTTACTATAGATATATATATTCTATACATACATATACATATAAAATATATATATATTTAATACTGTATCTATATATATATATATGTATATATTTACCCTATATGTATATATATTTTACATATTCTCTATATATATACATATATATATTTTTATTAATTCTTTTCCTTGTCTATTTTTTATTGATTTTAACATTTGTGTCTGCTGCTTTTCTATTCACTTAAATACAGCAGAAAGAATAAAAAGAAAAATAAAATCAAAAATAAAAGTAAACTCCCTTATTTCCTTTTTGCTTTTAATCTCTTTTGGTGCTTTTTTTGTATTTTCTTTTCTTACACCTGCGATACATACAGCCTCAAAGATAACGGAAACAATAATAAAAAAAATAAAAGATATAAAAGTGGAGAAAAAAAAAGAAAATAAACAATAGATGAAACAGCAAAGGAAAGAATAAAGGCAAAGGCTATTGGCAAAAGGAATAAAGAAAAGAAAAAATAAAACATTCGTAAAAAATACAAAAAAATAAGTTATATTAGTGGGGCTTTATGTTTACAAATAAATATTCAAGACAGAAGCTGGCAAATAAAAAAGTAAAAAATAAACAGCTAAATAAATAAATAAAGAAGAAAATAAACATATAAATAGTAAACAAATACATAAATAAATGAATAGTAATAAACCAACGAATAAAAAAATAAATGGGATAACTCAATAATTTTCTCTGCTACCTTCGCGCAAAAGATAAAAGTCGGGCTCGGCTTAATACATCTAATTAAATTTTTATTTAAATAAAATATAATATAATTTAAAATATAGGTAACTTAAATATAATTGTAATCGTAAGTTTAAATATAATTTTAAGTATAAGTTGAAATATATGTTCAAGTACAATTACAAATATAAATTAAAATATAAATTTAATTTAATCTATTTTAATTCAATTTAATTTAAATTCAGTACTTTATTTATTTCCCCATTGCTGAGAACATACCACTGAATTTTAATTTTAATTTTAATTTTAATTTTAATTTTGCTTTTAGCTTTAATTATAATTTTGCTTCTAATTTTTAATTTTAAGTTTAGCTTACTTCAAATTAAAATTAAAAAAATTGGAATTTGATTTTAAATTAAAAATGAAATTCAAATTTATCGTATTATTCCTTTTAAGCAGTATTACTGCTATTGTAAATAATAGAAGATTGAGATAAAAGAATAACAAGAATAATATTTCATATCGATTTCATCACAAAAGAATACACTACAGTTCTATATACGTAAATTGATTTTAATTTAAATATAAATAAACATTTAAATGAATAAAAATGAGAATTAAAAAAAAAATTGAATTTAATTGGCCTTACCCCGCAACTCGTGCAGAAAAACATGAACAGAGCATACCCTGTTGCTTTCTTTCTGTCTCAGCGCTTAATGCCCCTCTAAAAAACTGAAAAAAAGAAAATAAATAAATTAAATTAAAATAAATATATTTATTTAATTAATTTAATTTAAAATTTCTCGGTTTTTCGTTTTTCTCCTCTATTTCTGCAGAGGCGCTCTCCTGGGCGCTGCCGTGCTCGCCCAAGCGAGCAGCCACCGCGCCCAGCTGCTGTTTCTTGAATTTTATTCCTTTTTTCTCCTTTTTTTCTGAATAAAAAGCAAAGTTTAATTAAAATAAATTAAACATAAATTCAAAATCGCATTATTTGTGCCGGGTTTCAGTCGGAACCTCCTTTTTGTACAACTTCCCCAAGAGCTGACGAAGGCACACCGTCTCGCCGCCGCCGCGGTGTTAATAGCCGCCGTTTTTCGCGCATAGTTGCAGAAAATAATATAAAAAAAGAGGAAAAATTGAAAGAAAAGGAAAATGAATATTAATTTTGTTTTTTTTCCGGTTTTCGTTCATGGGGTGGTGTGATCGGAAGGCGCGAGTTTCCAGCTGGGCGAGAAGCTGAACCTGCAGCTGATCCTTTTCTTTCTTCTCCCCCTTCCACACCAAAATATATAATAGAGTAAAATAAACAAAAAATTTAATTTATTTTGGATTTAACGGACAAATACCCGAATAACTGCAGCAGAAATGCCGGGGGTTTACTCGAAGCCCCCGCGGCGAGCGGAGTTTGCTGCTGACGTGCGCTGTCTAGTAGCAGCAGCAGAAGAAGCATTAAAGGCAGAAGGAAACAAATGGGAGAAAAGTATTCACTTTTTAATCGATGAAATTGAGGCAGAAAGGCGAAAGGCGAGGGAAGAAGCAGCAGTTGAGCTGCAGCAGCCGGCGGCGGCGCTGGGGTGTACGTACACCTCAGAAACGGAAGATATTCAACTTTCCTTTCAGGCCCAGCAAATTGTCGCCAGAAAATACCTTCAAGTCGCAGAAGTCTTCTTTGAATGCGACGCCCACCGTCTCTTCTGCAAAATCCTCAAAGAAAAATGCGATCAAGGCGGAGCCGATGTGTTTGAAAGAATACTGGGGGTTAGGAAAAATTCAATAGTTATGCAGATAAATATGAAGCGTTGGATGTAAAATACAATATATATACGATGTATATTTATTAAATATGTTTGTGTTGATACAATTGTAAATATATGCGCAGTAAATGCCATTATGTGCATATGTCAATAATACTTGCATTATTAGTAGGAAGGGTTCATCTATGACTATGTTAATAATAATGTCATTGCAAGTATATTAATAACATTATCGCAGAGAATGTATTAAGAGTAGTAACATAATAAATGAATTAAAAACTGTCCTAACAAACGAATAAGCTGTAAGTATAATAATAAACAATAAATATATGCTAAATAATAATAAACACTTTTATTATATCATTTGTTAATTTGTGCTTACTTCATTTCCAGTACCAAACCTCCAACACAGCCACCATATTTTTGTCTATAAATTAAATGTCTATTATATTTATTTTGTATATTATATACCTATTATATATGGTATAAAATATTATAAAGTAGAATTATCACTATGTAAGAAATATATACTACGAAATATATTACATGTGGACTGTAATTACATAATATATATATTATGTAAATAGATAGCGTACACCAGTTAAAAGTAAGCAATAGATGAAATATAAAGAATAAGTGCATAAATTGAAAAAGAAAGAAAATATTTCTTTTTTTTGTTTCAGGTCTACCAGGTGTTTAGTTTGATGGAATTCGACTCCTTCGACGATGATGTTAATTTAATTTCAATTTTAAATTATTTTCTTTGTGAGCGGCATTCTTATTACATTGATATAAGTTGGAAAGAAAATGAATTAAAACATATGCATTTGTTTATTTCCGCTATTTTGAACTTTATCTCTCACGCCCCAATAGCCCCTCCTTCTTCTATGCAACAGATCAATTATAATTATAATAGTAATGATAATCACAATGGTAATAAAAAGGAAATCGAAATAAATTCAAATTCAAAAAAAACGGAAAACGATGAAAAACACAAACAAATACCTGCCTATACACCGCAAATGCAACTCAAAATAAACGCCCTCAGACTCCTCTATTCTTCACTCCGCACTTTTCCCCCCCATCGAGTCGTAAGAAAAAGGGTTTAGGGTTTAGGGTTTGGGGTTTAGGGTTTAGGGTTTAGGGTTTAGGCTTTGGCCGTCTCAGTGTTTGAAGGGTTTTTCTTATCTTTCTGGATCATAGAGCCAGCGTTTTCTATTGTTTTGCTGATCTAGGGTTTAGGGTTTATGGTTTAGGGTTTGTGGGGTTAGGGTTTAGGGTTTAGGGTTTATTGAGTTTTCTGGGGTTTATACATTCATCTTTCTTCAGGTTTCCTCTATGGCTTATTCTTTCTCTCGCCTTCACTGCGCTGAACTTTTTGAAAGTTTTGATGAATTAATTTTATATTCTTCCAATTCGGATTTAGAAATTATTCAACTAATGGTGAGCTCAGGTGTATAGGCACCTCAGTGCGTGCTCGGGTGTATAGGCAGCTCTTATAAGCCGGTTGCATACATTTTTGCGAAGAAAAATGGCAATAATAAATACAATAATTGGATAAATAGTATATAAACAAATAAATAAATAAATAAATGAATAAATAGACTAATAAATGAAGAAACAAGCAATCAAACAAGCAATCTAACAAACGAGCTATCTAAGAAACTACTTGCATAAAAAAGCAAAAGGAAAACACAAGCAAATAGCGAAAAACCAAGTGAATACAGGTGCAGCAACTAAATAATAATTATTATTTATTAACATAAATAATAATTATTATTTTAATTTATTTTCAGACTCAAACTGTTGCTGCTGTTGCTGCTTTTGGGCTGGGGCTCCCTATCAGCCGTCGCTCTGTAAAGGCAGCCCTATGTTGGTCTGCTGCTGCATTTGCATGCAAAGAAGAAAGGTAAGAAACTGCAGCAGCAGCAGCAGCAGCAACAGCAGCAGCAGCAGCAGCAGCAGCAGCATAAGCAGCAGCAGAAGCAGCAGCAGCAGCAGCAGCAGCAGCAGCAGCAGTAGGGTTTTTGTATTTGTGTTGGACGTTTTTGATTTTTTCTGTTTTTTTCCCTGTTATTTGTTTCTATTTGTTTTGTTTTTCTTTTCTTTCTTTTTTTTGTTTTTATTTGCTATTTGCTTAGATGCCCTCGTTTTTTTCTCCTTTTTCCCTCTTTTTTGCTTATTTGTTTAGATGCCCTTGTTCTTTTTGTGAATTCGACCGGCGGCTGCTTAAATTGATTAAATGCAGAGATGAAATAGGAGAAAAAAAATCAGCAAATGCAAAAAAAGAAATTTGTTTGGCTTTGGTGCGAGGGGGGGTTGTGGATTTTATTGAAAAAGTTATTAAAGAAATCAAAAAGAGGACGAATGGTAAGGGTTTTATTTTATTTTACTTTATTCTATTTTATTTTATTTTGTTTTGTTTTGTTTTATTTTATTTTATTTTATTTTATTTTGTTTTGTTTTGTTTTATTTTATTTTATTTTATTTTGTTTTGTTTTGTTTTATTTTATTTTGTTTTACTTTATTTTATTTTATTTTATCTTATTTTATTTTATTTTCCCTTTTTGTCTCCCTTTTCTCTTTTTTCCTGTTTTTCTCTTGCCTTTCCCTGCCTTTTCTTTTTTTGTTTATTTTCTCCTTTTTTATTTTCTCTACATTTTGCTTTTCTTTCTCTTTCCCCTCTTACCCCATCCCCCCCATTTCCTTTCTATTCTTTTCTATTTTATTATCGTACTGTATTTTATTTTTTATTACCTTATTGTATTTTATTTCTTTTTCTGTTTTTATTTGTTTTTAATTCTTGAGGTTACTTCTGCCTTAGGAGCTGCCTGTACACCGCAGCGCTGCTGCAGCGTTGGGGTGTATGCGCAGGTTCGTATTTTTCGTCTTTTACTTTTTCTATTTTAGAAAATATATCATTTATTTTGCTGTTATCTTCTTGGGCTTATGAAGAAATAAACCAAAATAAAAATATTCTTTCCGCTAATTCTTTCGCCCTTACTGTGCGTCGTATGTACACCCCAAGCAAAACCCATACTCTTTTCCATTATTATTATTATCATTATTATTATTATTATTATTATTATTATTATTATTAATATTATTATTATTAGCAGTAGTAGTATTTATTTTTGTTAATATTATTATTATTAGTAGTAGTACTGTTCTATTATGTTATTAGTAGTAGTATTACTGTTATTTTATTTTTATTCTTTTCATCTTTTTTACTTGTATTACTATATATGTGTTGTTATTATCCTTTTTGTTTCAAGGCCCCTGATTTTATTATTTTATTTATTATTTATTCTTGCTTTCATTCGATATTTATTTATTATTTCTCCCTACCATTATTATATTATTGGTTTTTATTTATTTGTTTATTATTTGTTTGTTTGTTATTTATTTGTTTATTATTTATTTGTTTATTATTTATTTGTTTATTATTTGTTTGTTTATTATTTATTTGTTTATTATTTATTTGTTTATTATTTATTTGTTTATTATTTATTTGTTTATTATTTATTTATTATTTATTTATTATTTATTATTTGTTTATTATTAATTTGTTTTTGTTATTTGATATTATTTTTTTGTTTTGTTTTCAGACAGCACTAATGGAGGTGCTGGAGAATGTCTACGCACCAGCAGCAGCAGCAGCAGCAGCAGCAGATACAGCAGCAGCAGAAGCAGCAGCAGCAGCAGAAGCAGCAGCAGCAGCAGGGACGGTGTATGAAGAAGAAGCCTCTAGTTTATTGCGGGTAGTATTAAGCCTTTCTTTAAGGGCAAAAGAAGAAGAAAGAAAGAAAATAATGTTTATTTCTAGGAATACACTTTCTAGCATCTGCAGCTGCCTATACACCGCAATCCAAAATGTACACCCCACTGCAGCAGCAGCAGCAGCAGCAGCAACAGCAGCAGCAGCAGCAACAGCAGCAGCAGCAGATGCAGACAAAGAGGGGCAAGCAGCAGCAGCAGCAGCTATTACCAATGGGAATAATAATAATACTTCAGGTATGGCCTACTATTATTAATCATATTTTATTTTATTATTATTATTATTATTATTATTATTATTATTATTATTACTGTTATTATTATTATTATTACTAGTATTATAATATTATTATATTAATAATAATATATTAATTATTACAAATTGTAATTACTATTACTATTACTAAAAGTATTCTGATTATTACGGGGATTCTTCGCAGTATTAATACAGCCATTAATAGAATTTGTATTATTACAATTAGTTATTAGTCTTTTTCTTATTGTTACTAATTAATTAAAATTATTAATACTAGCATTAATATTACTATCAGTGGGATTAATATTCTTAATACTGTTGCCATTTAAATTAATTTATATTCTTATTATTATTATTGCTATTATTATTATTATTGTTATTATTACTATTATTATTATTATTATTCTTCTTCTTCTTCTTCTTCTTCTTCTTCTTATTATTATTATTATTATTATTATTATTATTATTATTATTATTATTATTATTATTATTATTATTATTATTGTTAACATTATTATTATATGTTTTTTCCGTTTGTTTATTGCAGTTGCTGTAGATAGCCCTTCTCTGGACTTAGCTGAAAAGTTTTTGAGTTTTTCTTTTCTTTTCTTTCCCCTTGCCGAATTGTTACTGGACCCCAAAACAAATACCCCATTTATTCAGAAGCAGCAGCAGCAGCAGCAGCAGCAGCAGCAGGAGCAGGAGCAGGAGCAGCAGCAGAATGGGCAGCACAAGAAAGAAGACCAGCAGCAGCAGCAGCAAGAGGAGCAGCACAAAGAGCAGCAGCAGCAGCAGGAAAAGGCAGACCAA
>HG713058.1:54235-66735 GCA_000499725.1 Eimeria brunetti | reverse complement strand
GTTCTCGTCTCTGCTGCTGCTGCGGGGTTTTTTCCTGCTGCTGTTGTTGCTGTTGCTGTTGCTGCTGGTGTTGCTGCTGTTGCTGCTGCAGTTGCTGCGGCTGCGGCTGCTGTTGCTGGTGTTGGTGCTGCTGCTTTTGTTGCTGCTGCTGTTTCTGCTGCTGCTGTTCCTGCTGTTGTTGTTCCTGCTGCTGCTCTTGCTGCCGCTGCTGCTGCTGCTGCTGCTGCTGCTGCTGTTGCTGCTGCTCCTCCGCTTGCCATTGCTGCGCGCTCGGCAGTATAGGGGCTGCTTCCTCAGCTGCGAGCCGCTGCTGCTGTGTCCACTCTGCTGCTACGATAACCTGCTGCTGCTGCTGCTGCTGCTGCCGCTGCTGCTGCTGCTGCTGCGTTTGCCGTGCTGTTTGCTGCAGCCGCCTAAATGATTCAAGGGCCTCAATTTCTGCTCGGCTGTTCTTAAGGGCCTCCTGCAGCAGCCGGTTCTCTGCCTGCAGCTGCAGCAGGGCTACCCCGCTTGCTGCTGCAGCCTGCTGCTGCTGCTGCTGCTGCTGCTGTCTGAAATGCCTTTTGGTTTACTATTTTCTAGTCCTGTGGGGTGGATAGGACGGATCTCTTTTGCCGCTGCTGCTGCTGCTGCTGTTCCTGTTGCTGCTGCTGCTCCTGTTGCTGCTGCTGCTGCTGCTGCTGCTGCATGCGAAACCTGCCCTTCTGCTGCCTGCTGCTGCCTCATCAGCAATCGCTGCAGATCTGGAGAATGAAGGGGAGCAGCACGAGAGGGCAGAAGGGAGACAGAAGATGCAGCAGCAGGAGAAGCAGCAGCAGCTGCTGCAGCAGCCGCGTGTTGCCCGTACGCGTCACAGGGCGTACTGCTGCTGCTGCTGCTGCTGCTGCTGCTGCTGCAGCTGCTGCAGCTGAGTAAACTAGGAGAATCCAAAAAAGAATTGAAGGAGTCTGCTGAAAGAGAAGGCAAAGTGAAGGGGTGCTTAGAGCGGCCGACGCGAAGTCGCCAGGCCCATAGGGCAGGGCTTACTGCTGCCTGCTGCTGCTGCTGCTGCTGCTGCTGCTGCTGCTGCAGCTGCTGCTGCTGCAGTTTCTGCACTTCCCCTGGGGCCCAGAGAGGAGAGAATCCAGAGAAAGGAGCAGCTGAGAGCCAGCAGCTGCTGCTGCTGTCGTCTGCTTGCGATAGGGTCGGGGGCCCCTGGAAGGGGGGGCTGCAACAGTAGGCAACGGCGCTGCTGCTGCGGCTGCTGCTGCTGCTGCTGCTGCGCCGTTTATCTCTTGCTGCTGCTCTAGGCGTGTGGGCTACAGAGTGGGAGCGGATAGAAGAAGACAGAGGCGTTGCTGAGGTGTCTGTACACCTCAAATTCTGCTCTTTCTCTGCTGCCTTTTGGTATATCAGCACAGGAATCTGCATGCAGCCTGCTGCTGCTTCGATGCTGATGGACTCGAGCGGCTGGCAGCTGGCTGCAGCGCCGCGCTGCTGCTGCTGCTGCTGCTGCTGCTGCTGCTGCTGCTGCTGCTGCTGCGCGGGCAGCAGCCGCACGACGACGGGAAGAAAGACTGAAGACTGGGGTTCAAGTTTGAGTTTTTCTTTGTGAACAAATATCAAGGAAGGATTTGAACTTGAGACGGAAATTTCTTCTGCTTTCTCGCCCTCATTTGTTAGACAAATGTGGCGACGGAGCCAGGCCCCCGAACCACTGCCCTGAAAGATCAAAGGAGAAGGATGGGCTTTAATTCTTTTTTCTCCTTTTTGTTTATTCTCGTGAGAGGAAGAAAAACAAGAAAAAGAGGAATGAGCACAGGCGGGGGCGGCGCCGGCTGCCTGCTGCTGGGTCCACGCCATCGTCGCCCGAGCCCAACCGGCATTTCAGTGGCAGTTCTTGGCAAATAGAATTCAAAATATAATTTGAAATTAATTATTTTATTTAATGGTACACGTTAAAATAAAAGAGAAACGAGAAGAAAGGAAGATCGGCTCAACGAGCCGCGAAGGAAGCATCGCCCACAGGGTCACCGCCAATGCCCATCTTAACTGCCCTGTTTCTCTGCGTTTTTTCGTTAAATTTAAGAAAAAAACATTGCATTCCCCCTCGAAATGTTATTTTTAGTTAAATAAATAAAATTAATTCATGGATTCAGTCAGAAACCCTCTTTAAAACCGCGATCCTGCTGTGGCGGCTCCTCTCGACTGTTGCGATAGCCGTCGGCTCGTTCACGTTTCTCTGAATCGGCAGAATCCACGGGAAAACCCGCTTGATCTCTTCATTAATTAATTTAATTTGATTTAATTGTTTAAATAATTTATAAATATTTTATTTTTCCCTATTGAGCCGCTATAAACATGCCGTTCAACTTCTCTCCACTGGTGCTGCAGCCGCATGCAGGCTGCTCGGGGTGTGCTGCATCGGGGTGTCTCGCGAGTTCAAGAAAGCGATTAAAATTTGCTTAAAAATACAATTTAAATTATACCATTTTAATTATTTTTATGTTTCTGCAGCCAGTTTATCTATAAACGACAGACAGAGGGTCCTGACGCTGTGCCAGCGATCTAAGAGAAACTGGAAAGAGTTGAACTCTATAAAGCTGCAGCAAATCACGGATTTAATAAACAAAAAAACAAAACCTAAAAATAATGAAAGTATTATCATTATTATATTTCTACTATTCAGCGTGTATTCGCATACAGCCCAGTCCTCAGCTTAGGCAAACCCAGCAATAGACAAAAATAAACAAATAAATAGCTTAAATAGTAAATGCAGACTGTGAATTAAAAGAATAAAAATGCAACTTCTATGTTCTTTTATCGTAGAAGAAGAGAAAACAGGAACAAACTGCCTTACTAATACCGAAGAAAAATAAACAAATAAAAATAAATATATGCTAAGCGCTACAACAAAGAGACATAGGCCTAGCCCCACAGTACTAATAATAATATTACTATTATAATATTAAATATATATATGCAAATATATATATATAAGTATATTGTTGTATAATATATGTAATGTACATTACAAACTATATAATGTATTATTATAATAGGTTTCTTATGAAGGTAGTTATGGGAGTCTAAGGAGCCGGTTTAGAATGTTAAATAAATGATGCTAAGGGAAAATAAAGAAGGAAAAGCAGTAAAAAGAACAGCAAAAGAATAAAATATAATAAAGAACAGAATATTAAATAATGATTCTGAAAGAGAAAGGGGTAAAAAGCAAAAAAAAGCAGAAAAAGAATAAAATGAAATAAAGAAAAGTTGAATGGCTAGCTTCGTGTCTGTGAAGACAGCCGAAAATAGATGAATATTTTTTGCGTATAAAAGGGAAAAAGAGAGAAATAAATGGGATTTGTTTGTTGTTTCTGTTTAATATTCTATATAATATAATTGCAAATACATTCATTTCCAATAAATAATGCATTAAGCAGATAAAGGGAACAAAGAACCAAACAAGAAATGCTGCACTATAGGCAGCTTACACATAACCTCGCCTTCATACATTCTAATCAAACCTGAACAAATCTTTTTCCTGCAGCAAAAAGATAAAATAAAATATAAAATATAATATAAAATAGATTCAAATACATATTATCTTTTTCCTGCAGCAAAAAGATAAAATAAAATATAAAAATATAAAATGAAATAGATTCAAATACATCCAAATAAATAAATTATTATATATATATATACCTTAGTATTGCCATCAATAGTAAATAATCCTAAACAGACATAAATAAATAAAACTTTATTTGTATTATCAACACCGCTACTGAAGATAATTAATATATATATTAGCATCTATAGAAGATAAATGTTATGCAGTAGCCTCCATAGAAAATAATGATTATGCATTAGCCATTATAAATGATAAACAGTATAAATTAGTATCTATAGAAGACAAATATTATAAGTTGGTCTCTACAGATACAATTAATATAATTTATTTTCTATAGAAGAAGAATATTCAAAAGAAATTAAAAATTAAACCCCTTTTCAATACAAGCACCGTTAATAGTACCACTTTTTCCTCATTTAGCCAGCCAGTATGCATTTGCAAGTAGAAAAGAATTATTATAATTGAAATGATAATTATATTTTAATTATAATTAGAATTAAATAATAATAATAATAATATCTGCAAATGGAAAATATTATATTTATGCACATACACCCCAACCCCATGAGCCGCCTGTGCGCGCATCGACTAATAAACGGATAAAAATAAACAAAAGTAAATATAAATACCATAAATAAATACAAATAAACATAAATAAATATAATAAATGTAAATAAATATAAATAATAATTATAAATTGAAAAAAACCCACCAGCTGCTGATGCCGCTGACATCGTATAGGATGGGAGAACACTCAAAGAAGGGGGCTCCTTTCTTTGTCTAAGAAACAGAAAAAAATAGAATTTATATTATTTATTATTTATTATTTATATTATTTATATTATTTATTATTTATATTATTTATATTATTTACATTATTTATACTATTTGTACTATTTATATTATTTATATACTAATTGTATTGTAATTTATGTTATGCCTCGTGCAGTAATGCGTTAGAGTTTAGTATTTCGCCTTTTCTGCATTTATTTTTTGGATTTTTACGTTTAATTCCTTTATTTCTCTTTTATTCTATGTTTAATTCCTTTATTTCCCTTATTTCCCCCAACTTTTAATGCTTTATTTTAATTTTATAGGCACTAGCTGCTGCACCTGTAATACATATTCAATGGAGTCGAAGTAAAGCAAATCCGGCGCCAACTGCTGAACCAAATCTCTTTCCATTATCTGAAAAAAATACAAGACAAAATAACCATAAGAAAAGGAATAAGAAGAATAATAAGACAAAATAGTAAGACAAAATACTAATGGGAAAAAATAATAACACAAGAGAGTTAGAATAATAACAGGAAAAATAAAGAGAAAATAATCACAAGGCAAAGCCGAAATAAAAACAAGAAAAAATAATTACAAAACAAAATAATAACAACACAAAATAACCTGCCTAAGGATCTAAGGCCATATAAATAATATATAATATAAAACATATATACACAGTATATCCAAACTATAAATATATATATATTATATATAATATATATATTATATAATATATTATATAATATATATATTTATAGGCGATGCTGCTGCACCAATATTATACTAAAGTATTAAAACTTTAAACTACGGCAGCCCCCATAAGAAGTATACAGCAGCAAACCTGGTGAATATTATATTAAACTACAAGGCCAAACAAAGTGTAAAAACCAGACCTTTAAGGGAGAATAAGCATTGAAAAACCGGGAAAAGAAGAACAAGTAAGGGGAAAAGGCAAAACCCAAGGAAATAAAGCAGATAAAGCCAATAAAAAATACAAAAAGCAAATAAAAAAGACAAACCTGAGCAGGTTCTATTATTTGCTGTTCAGACAGCTGCCCTGCCCCCCAAAGAAACGTCAAAAAGTGAAAGTCATCTAAGCCCCAAACCCCGCGGCTGCCTGCTGCTTCCAGCATATACCGCTGCTGCAGCGCATGCGCAACCTGCACGTACCTGCAGCAGCAGCAGCAGCAGCAACAGCAGCAGCAGCAGCAACAGCAGCAGCAACAGCAGCGGCAGCAGCAGCGGCAGCAGCAGCGGCAGCAGCAGCGGCAGCAGCAGCGGCAGCAAACGAACACAAGGACTAAGGATGCTGGGACCTGCTGCTCCCGCTGCTGCTGCTGTTGCTGCTGCTGCTACTGCTGCTGCTGCTGCTGCTGCTGTTGGAAGGAGCTGTGGGCGCAGAGGGGGCAGACAGCCAATGCATAGGCAAGCAAAAGAGAAGAAATAAAAAATAAAAAATAAAGTAAAAAAATAAAAAATAAAATAAGAAATAAAAAATAAAACAAAAAATAAAGATTTAATTCAAATTCATGGGCGCAGGAAATATGGCAGAGGACTCAAAGAAACAAACACTGAAGAAGCAGCACAGCAGCAGATACTGCTGAAAAATACAAAAAATAAATAAAAATAAATAAAATAAATACAAAATACATGAACAACTCGAAAATAATTATATATAACTAAATAAAAATAAATGAAAGAGAGCAAGAGAGACAAAGCAGCCAAAAAAAGACAATAAAGGAAAAAGAAGAATAAAGGGGAAGAAGAAAGAAAAAAGAATATATAAGGAAAAGAAATATAACTAACCCCTGAAACAAAACAAGAAAGGAAAGAGAGGAATAAAAAGAACAAGAGAAAAAGAAAGAAAAAGGAAATATAAGAAAAAAGGAATATGACAACCCCCTTGAATAAAACACCAGGGAAAAAAGATAAAAAGAAAAAAGGAATGAAAAAGAAAGGGACTATAACAAACTGCCTGAATAATACATCGAAGAAAAAGGAAATAAAAAGAAAAAAAGGAATAAACAGAAAAGGACTCTTAACAACAAACCCCTTGAATAGAACACGAAATAGAAACAAATGAAAAAGAAGAGAAAAGGAATAAAAGGAAAAGGACTCTAAAACAACGAACCCCTTGAATAAAACACTAAATAGAAACAAATGAAAAAGAAGAGAAAAGGAATAAAAGGAAAAGGACTCTAAAACAACGAACCCCTTGAATGGAACACGAAATAGAAACAAATGAAAAAGAAGAGAAAAGGAATAAAAGGAAAAAGACTCTAAAGCAACGAACCCCTTGAATATGCCGAGTACGGCGAAGGGTTCATGGATTTCTGGGCGAAGAATATTTTTTTTGAAGAGGCAAAAGAGGAAAATTGCAAAAGCACATTCGTGGCCAGTGCCAAAGTCCAGCCGGACGGGGTTCCCGAAAGAAGAACAAAATATATCTGCCAATTCAAGTTTCTCTCGGTCGGTAAGTGCCGCCCCTTCACAAGCTGTCCATACACCCGAGAGCAGACCCTCCACTTCCTGCAAATGCAGATCCAGATCCTGCTCCCTACTTGTTAGTTTTCTGCAGTGCCCCTGCCTCTTTATGGATTCTACTTCCAGTAGCTGCTATTTGCTTCAGATAGGGACAAAAAAACAGAAAGGAATGGCTTGGGCTTGGACTAATTAATCCTAAGCTATTTCGGCCCTTCTACTTATATCATCTTCAATATATATAATATACTGCTTATACTTGTACTCTATAATGCATATATGCAATAATATACTTGCATTGTAATAAATGATTGGTTTTCTTACGGAAACACCTCAAGGGAGAAAGCCGCCATAGACATCTACAACTACAATACATATAACAGAATTTGAATACTAAAATATGCATACTATTAGCATAGGAATACTAATCAAATAATATATCACGTATTGTAATATTAATTAATGCTACAAAATATCACCATATAGCCCCTATACACAAAGAAACCGTCTCCGTATCCCCTTACACCTTCACACATAGAGCCTATCGAGGGTTTAGAGTGTTAGGGTTTAGGGTTTAGGGTTCTAGGCAGGAGGGTAAGGATTTCTGAGGGTCTCGGGTTTATTGTTTAGTTCACTTTTGAAGGTATAGGGACTCCTACGATAGATTGCTGTGCAGCTGCTGTATATGCTGAGGGTTTAGGGTTTAGGGTTTGAGGGTTTTGTTGTTCTGCTCTGCCGCTGTCTCCCGTGTTTGCAGCTCATGGTATGAATGAAATAAGTAGAAACGTAATAAAAATGCCAGCTAAAAAATAAAAGTGAAAGAATCATGAATCTGTTTGTGAAGTTTCAAAGCCAGAACAAGAAACGAGGGGACTGGGGTGTATATAGAGCTTCCCTGGGGTGTATATACAGCTCTATGCTTTATTGGGGTGTATGGGCAACTTTACTGGGGTGTATAGAGAGCATTACTGGGGTGTATGTACAGCTTAATTGGGGTGTATGCACAGCTCAATTGGGGTGTATGTGCAGCTTCAGCCGGGTGTATGTGCAGCTTTTTTCTCACTTTTTCGAGGCGAGCACACCAAATTTTGAATGCCTTATTTCCGAACCTGGTGGGCTGTTCAAGGGGTTCAATTTCTTGGGCCCACTGCAGCAGCTGCTGCAGCACAGACAGCAGCGCCCAGCAAGCCCCATTCGACGGCAGTTTATGGAAGGGCAAAAAGGTAGACAGCAGCGCGCCAGCGCCAGACTGTACAGACGATTGCTCCGCAGCAGCAGCAGCAGCAGCAGCTGCTGCTGCTGCTGCAGCAGGACCGGCGGCAGCAGCAGATGCAGGGTCTGTCTCCGGCGCTGCTGCTGCTGCTGCCCCATGACTGCTGCTGCTGCTGCTGCTGCTGCTGCTGCTGCTGCTGCTTGGACTAACACAGAGCAAACTGGGGAGCGTCTTCTTGCCTGCTGCATGCCTCGCTAGCCGCCCAACAAAAGCGAGAAATTGCGCATGAGTTGAGGAAGAAAGCCACTGCCGCAAATCTGCTTCCGATCGAACGGCCTTGCTTGTTGCTCGCAGCAGCCAGTCCCCGCTGCTCTGCTGCTGCCGCTGCTCCAGCAGCAGCGGGTGCACGCAGCAGAAGGCGTCTGGAACGAAGGGAGAAACGCCTTCAGCAGCAGCACGCGGGGACCCGCAGCGTGATGCTCCTGCTGCTGTTCCTGCTGCTGGGGCTGGGGCTGCTGCTGCTGCTGCTGCTGCTGGGGCTGCTGCTGCAGGGGCTGCTGCTGCTCCTGCAGCGGGGGCTCGCTCCCCTGCAGCACGGTCGCTGGAGGAGCCGCGCCGCTCAACGGGTGGAGCTCTGTCGTGGGGTTCCATCTTCGTGCCGTGTACAGACAACTCAAGGCGAGTTGTCGAGAAAGAAAGAAAAATAAATAAGTGAAATGAATAGGATCCACCCTTTTGTTCTGCCTCTTCTCTTAGTTAACTCCTCTCTACTCCTAGGGAAAGATACGGACACAATTCAAGTCTTTGCTTGCTACTCCTGCTGCTCCTGATGCTCCTGCTGCTGTTGTTATTTGAAGCACGGTGGAGCGGCTGCTCCTTTGAGAAGAGGGAAAAAGTTTATCTGTTGGATTCAGGCCTCTGGTCTGTGGGTATTTCGTGCAGTATGAAGGACTTCTGCTCCTTCGGAACGCACTCGTGCTCAGCGAGAGGGAGAAAGAAAGAGAAAATTCGACTAATTGTCGCCCCTGAGGGCAGCATAGGAGAAATAAGGAATAATGCCCCGGATTCCAGAAAATAAATAATAAAATTCGTCAAATAAAAGGGAGATATCTGGCGAATTGAGCGCACATGCTTTCTTCTCCTGCAGACGAAGGTGGACATACACCGCAGTCGAGCCGGAAAGCTGGGGCCCCTCTTTGAGCGATCCGCAGGTAAAAGCCCCATAAGTATACTTCTTATGAATTGAATTATGAATTAAATACAATAAACTTTTATATTTTTTGATAGATTTCTCAATGTGTTGGCTTTTTCTCGCAGCTTTCCACTTGGCTCCCTGAGCAGTGCAAGTGCCAAGGGAGGGCTCTATAGTGTTGTTTATTATTTGCTGCCTCCGCAGCGTCAGTTTGTATTAATTGTTGTTTTCTATGTTTTCTTCTTTGCTTTCTTTTTATTTTTTTGACATTAAAGAAACAAAGTATATCTCCTCCACTTCACCGCAGACGACAGACACGCAGTTGCCAGTTTGCTGCTAGCAGCCCATAGAAAACCCTTCTTAGAAATAAAAGCCATTAAATTTAGAATAAACCATATTGCCTCTAAAGACAGAAAAAACAAACAGCTTCAGTGGACTCCCCACCCCTCTAACTGTTAGAGACATAAAGGTAAAACTTAGGGCAGTATAAAAGGAAAGAAACAGCCGCATGCATGCACCTGTCAGGAAGTTTCTTACCTTTAAGAAAAAAGGAAATAACAAACAAATATATCTGTTGACAGACAATTGGAAGCTGCTGCAGCAGCTAGCTGTACAGAAAAATCACCTGCAGGTGTCGATACACCTCAACTTCTCAGCAGTGCCAAATAGCCATACCCAGACCAGTTAATTTGTTTTTTCTTTATTATTTAACTTCGTATTTTTTCACTGCAGCAGATAGAACTAACTCAGCTTTCGTACTAGTAGCAGCAATATACACACCCGCAGCAGCAGCAGAAGCAATAAAAACAGCAACAGCAGCAACAGCAGCAGCAGCAGCAGGAAAATGTCTCTATCCGTACAAATGCAAATCCGTCGCAACGCGGAGGAGCTGCGCAGCTATTTGTCCGATTTGTTAGAATGGGAGGAAAGTTTTGAAGAGGAAATTCAGTCAAAGAGAGAAAAAGAAGAAAAAAAGAAACAAATAGAGACGGAATACACACAAGAACCCCAGCCCCAAGACCCTCTCCTGGAGCAGCAGCAGCAGCAGCAGCAGCAACTGCAGCAGCAGCAGCAGCAACAGGAGCAGCAGGAAGGGGGGTCTGCCTCCTCAGCAGCAGCAGACAGAAGAAAGTTTGCTCGCGATTTGAATTCTTTGACAGATTACTATAAGGCATGGGATTCCTTTGACCCTGATGGGGAAACAGAGAAAGAAGAAAAAGAAAAAAAAGAACAAAAAACAAAGAAAACATCTGTAGGCATCTCATCACCATCAGCCCTTTTCTTAGAAGTTATTAGTCTATTTAGAGCTGTATATACACCAGAAAATATAATTAGGAAAAAAAGTTTGGGTGTCAACACTTTTCAGAAAAAGAAATTATTCAAATTAAGAATTCGTGAGGATCGGATTTGTGCAATAAAAGAAAAAGCAGAGAAAAATAATACTAATTAGCATTTGTATGAATAGAAATATATGAATAAGAATACAATCAATTCTATGAATATGAATATTATGAATTGTATGAATAATAATATTATAAAAGGTTTGAACTAATAGAAATGTTATTACTTCTTTTGCTTGAGATAATTGACGCTTGTTTTAATGGGTATATTCTTCAATATTTCTTTATTTTTTTAGTTTATAATATTTATCTTTCTGCAGCTTAAGGATTGTTTTTAATGCTTCAAATCCGCTTCCAATAAAGCTCAATATTTTTGTATTGCTACTCATTACTGCTGCTGCTGTTGCTGCTGCTGCTGCTGTTACTGCTGTTGCTGCTGCTGCTGCTGCTGCTGCCTCTGTTACTGCTGTTGCTGCTGTTGCTGCTGTTGCTGTTGCTGTTGCTGCTGCTGCTGCTGTTGCTGCTGCTGCTGCTGCTGCTGCTGCAGCGCCCAGCAGCCCGCGGAGGCGTTTCTTCCCGCCGTTCTACAAAAGTTTCTCTTCAGTGTTTTTCTCCTTTTTATGGAGGGGGGGGGCCTGAGAGTCACATAGAAGAAATAAGGAAAATAAAAGAAGAAGGAAATAAAATGTTCAAAAAAAAAGAATTCGAAAATGCAGTTGATGTATACACCCGAGCCATCAAAGAAGCAGAGATATTCCTCAACACAGTAAACGCCAAATAAGATTAAATATTATTATTAAAAAGAAATATAACAATATATATATAAAAAGAAGGAATTGAAACAGAAATATTAGTGCAGCGATAGAAATACAGGCCCACAAGGATAAAGAGCAAAGAAATAGACAGAAAAAGAGAGAAAAAAGACAAATCCAAAAAATAAACAGAAAAAAAGAAAAAAAACAAAAACAAAATTCAAACAGCAAGATAGCTTTAGCTGTCTATAGAGACAATAAAGAAGCAAATAAAAACGGAAAAGGAGACAGGGAAATTCAGAAAAACAGAGTAGAGAAAAGTTTATATATTTGAAATAAAATAAAACAACCAAATAAACAAATACATAAAGAGGAGAGAAAATAAAGAAACAAAAACATATCTATATCCACAACTGCGTAAATAAATATTTTCTCCATCTGAAAATAAAGATATAAAAATCTCATTCTTCTTTCCTGCTGCTGCGTTGTTATGCAGACCGGCTTTGCTGCTGCTGCTGCTGCTGCTGCTGCGGGCGAGGGGGGCCCAGCAGCAGCAGCAGCAGGAGGAGGAGCAGCAGCAGCAGCGTGTGAAGAGTTGCTGGGGCTGCTGCAGGGTAACCGCGCTGCTGCTTTCTTTCAGCTGAAGAAATACAAAGAAAGTATAATGGATTTTAATGCTGCATTAATGAGAAACCCCCTCAACCCCAAAACCCTACATCGCAGGGGTTTAGCTTGGGCTGCCCAAAACCAAACAGCAAACGCAATTCAAGATCTGAAACAAGCAATCGATATCCTCAAACAGCAGCAGCAACAAGAACAGCAGCAGCAGCAGCAGCAACGAGAACAGCAGCAGCAACAGGAACAGCAGCAGCAAGAGCAGATAGAGCAGCAGCAGCAAGGCCCGCAGCAGCAAGAGCAGCCGCAGACGGATCAGCAGCAGCAGGACCAGCAGCAGCAGGACCAACAGCAGCAGGACAGGCAGCAGCAGCAGCAGCACCAGCAGCGGGAGCAGCAGCAGCAGCAGCAGCAGGAAGCAGTTGATGGCGCAGCAGGTTCTGGTTGGCGTTCGTGTCTGATTAGACGCATAGAGCTGGAACTGCAGCGGATAGAAGCAAAAGCAGCAGCGCAGCAG